>PQWD01008551.1:0-148094 GCA_019425675.1 Leucinodes orbonalis
GCGCAGTGCCGATTTGGGAGATAATAACTGTCTACATTGTTGTTTCTCTTGAATGCCGCTCTGTCATGGTCTGGCGTATCACTTACACACGGTGGAGCGCAGACCGTCCTGTACACTTATAACATAAAAAAAACTAAGATTTTCAGAAAGTTACGCCCTTGGTTGGAAAGAGGCTTTTGATATTTTCCAGCCCCTTTTATATGGCATTCGCATTTCATAAATAATATGAGGTACACTTAAGAGTCTAAAACCTGCATTATATTGTTTTGATTCGGTGCAGTTAATTTATGTTTTTTTGAGATTTATGCTTTATAAACTATTGTTATGAAGAAAATTTGGTATTGGTGTAGCTTGCAAAGTATCTACTGGATGTAAGAGCGTTTATATACCTAACTTGCAAAAACAAGAAAATTTAAACTATAAGGATCTCTACACTTTTATGCTTTTTTTACCTCGTTCGTAGATTGTAACTCATAAAATACCAACATTAAGCAAATAGGATTAGAAACAATATCATTGTTTCTAATCACTTAATGTATTAGTTAGATTGATTTTTATAATTATTATCGTGTACGCTTTTTTAAATTTTACCATAAAATTACCCTATTCTGAAGCGGCAGGCTGAAAAGAACATGCAAATTATTTCGCGGCGCACAATTTGTAAACAGAAAAACAAACGCCTAACGCTTTGCCAGCGAAGAGAGAGATGAAAAGACCGATTCATCCGACCGCCGGAATCAGTTCAGCAACAACTTATTAAATAAAATTAACCGCAAGTTGGTGGAAAAGGAAAAACTAAGCGGTTCCCCTCATTCGGGCGCGGACAAAGCGGGTAATCCTGTAAAACCCGACGGTTATTCTGTTCGCTCAATGCTGACCTGTTAGGGAAGCAAGCCCGCAAAATATTGGAAAAGTACTGGAACCTCTACTCGCTGAGTGTTAGCTGGTTTGCTGTCGAAATGTGTGCATGCGAAATATTAATTACAGTATGATTAGGTTTTTTATTACAGAATGAACATACTGTAATAATTAACGTGATCATAAATGATCATTTACAATAATGGAACTTATTTTATTATCGTAAATATGACATTGTTAAGCAGTAGTATTACGTTAAAAAACTATTTAGTTTGTCGCACCAAAAGTGGAGATGATTTGCCCTAACACGTGCGAAAATCTTTCGTTTGCAGTTTTTGAGCAGATAAGAATTCCTATCAGGCCATTGTCATTGATTTGTATGATATTTAGTCTTCTGTAAATACAAACCTAACTCTACATCCTAATATCGTCCCACCCGTTGGCAATAAAAATAAAAGGTCGATAATTCAATGTAAAAATTAATATTCGAAGTCAAATTCGTTTAAATACCATATTTTGCCAATGTGTACTTCAACGTCATCGAAACCGTTTTACTGTTCATCGATATCGACCAATCGGGCATCCCTATCCCGCCTCGGGAGCGCCGGCCCACATTTCCCAATTTTCATTCATTTCTCCATGCCTTCAGCCGCATTGTGTCCGTCTGGACCTTTATTGCTCCATAGAAAACCGTGAAAGCCCAAGAAAAGCTTGTGTACACTCGCCTCAATCGCTGACAAGACGACTTCAGTGTTGATTCCGTACTGGTTTCAGGCGTCTTTTTCACCGGTTTTCGATTCGGCCAACTTCTATTGGCGGGTCTTGTTTTGTAATCGGTAATGAGTTCGTTCTGCGAAGGTAATTTACTTTTCAGTGGTTTTGTTGACGTGAAAAGGGGCGTATTTTTGTGGGTCTTCGTAAATAACATTGTAAGTAGCGTTTATACGATGGGATGGATGGGGCGAACTCTTAGTTTTATTTCAATTAATTTTGTTTTCTTTTTGATGGAGACACTTTTTGGTATGTTTATATTTTTTTTAAAATCCAGTTTAGTTATTTGAAAGATAATAATTTAAATTTATTGCTATGTTTTTTGTCTAGTTCAAAACTTAGATAACAATCAATGCAAGTATTTAAAGTAGTTTTTAAAGGGTAAATTAAGTTATTTTTAAATCTTTTATATTGTTACTAAGATAACTTTATGTTTTAAAAAACAATAAAAAAAAAACCAGTAAAGAAGAAAGGCAGCTCCTCAAAGAATCCAATCCGCCCCGAAAATGCAGACTTCGCGATGTCGTCACGTTTATTACCATTCTGGTGAATTTCGTTGACACAATTAAATTTCACGAAACAAAATGGCGGCTGTGTTCGAATTTTGAATACATCAATAATGCCCGGAAACGATGATCGTGTGCGGAGCTGTGCGATGAGCGTTTATTTGTGAATGCGTTCGTTTGACGAGACGCGGGGAGTTGGCGCTTTTTAATTATAAGAAAGAAAAAGTTTATTAATGCCAGGCCATTGTTGCGTGGCCGACCGCGCCTGGCAAGAGTATTCTTCGAGATCTTCAAAGGAAATATGGTTTTGTCTTGTTTAATGTGTGAAGATAGTTTACAATCATTAAATTAGTTTCTTTTTATTTTATACATATATTAGTAAGATTAATAATTGACTGATATAAATATATTTTTGTCACGGGTGTGTCCGTGGACCTTTTAAATTAGTTCTTACATTATTTTAAGGAATTAGCCTCGGCATGGCAATCCATTTTAACCTAGAACATTTTAATGCAACAATATAAACGTTTAGAGTGATGTCATGTACCATTTTTAGTAACTTAAAATATTATCTACAATAAATCCAAACTTATAGCCTGTTATATTTAAAGGTATTCAATGTAATCTGAGATTTTAAAATATATGTATCTAGAAAAAAAAATCGTTACCAAACGGCTTAACGACGTAACTTCTGTACGTATTTTATCAGCGAACGTGTTTCTGAATACTAGCTTATTGCTTGTTCCTTAAATACCTGTAACATTGATGCCCTTATTTAAAAAATCCTTCTTAACGTTTACGGTTTTTGTAAAAATCTCCTCATTAATCTTGGGATTCCTGAAGATTCTTTGTTTGTTTCTTACAATTTATTCGAGTTAAGTATTTGTAATGATAATTAAGGGTACCTACCTATGCAGTTTGTTCATTATTTATTAGAGTCAGAACGCATTTAATAAATTGATGCATATTTACCTTTGAATGAATCTAGGTAAACATTTGGAACAGAAACTCTTTACTGAGCTTTTTTTGTTTAGGCAAAACATATTGATTATTAATGAATTATTAAACATCACAGATAAAATAGGACTCTTTCTTCATTGATATCCGAAATGACTAATCATAATAATTATTTTGAACTTTATATTTCTTTTGATTTATTTGTACGGTACGATACCTAATTTATTATCTACTTTATAATCGTAGTTATTACTGAAATTAGTTAAAAGTTTGGTGTATAACGAATCCTATTTTGATATAGAGACATAGATAGTTATATAGAGAGAGCTAACAAACTAAAAACTAAATCACCAACATCGTTTATTTTCCATCAGGTTGTAAGGTCCAAAGTCTAGTTTAAAGTCATTCAATGTATGTGTTTTACTTCACATTGTTTTTAAAGCGTTAAAAAATAAATCAGCTTTACTGGAGCTTGGATTCCGCTGATTTATTTGACAGTGGTTACTTAATCATGCTGGTTAGGGCCAATGTCTACATTAACGTACACTATACTGAACATTTTAATTCGCTTAATATATTTTGAAATGTAAGTGTGTAAATTTTCTTTCTTTCTTTCTTTGTTTAAATATTGACTTTATCTCTGACGTTTTGTGACAAAATTTTACCGTCTCAAAGTTATTGGAGGATAATCTGGTTTGTGGTTTTGGTAAAAAAAATACTGACATTGACGGGAAAAGTTGATTTGAGTATCAAAAGATATTATTGAGACTAGGTACTATCATTTGGTATGTTATATTTGATGAGAACTTTTTGTTACATCAAAAAATTCAACATTGAACTTATATATTTGATCAGTAACATAAGTAAAACAGTCGTTAACACAAATTTGTTGCCTACTCACTAAAGCCAGGAAGCAAAGTTATCGGACAAGTATGAGAATTGAGAAATATGTACGCTAATTGGCAGATATTTGCATCTTATTAACATTTTATTGAGTTGCCTTATTTCGATTAAGTAATTATTTTACGTGTTCGACTATTTGACTCGAATTGGCCTGGGCGTGGAAGTCGAAGGCATTCGTATCAAGAAATTAACAGAACAATAAAATTTAATAATTTTATGTTCTGGTTTTGGCAACTTTATTTTTATTGGTGTGTGTAGTTCGAAATTTAAATAAGGTGTTATGTCAAATAATTCAGATCATGTTTTTTTGGGCAATACTATACGCATTTTTATAATAGTATTAAATGAACATCAAATGAAGTTTATGTACTGTCAATTACTTCTAATCAACCTATCGCAGTCCACTTGACATAGTCTGCCTTATTATGTGCCAGATGATTAGATCACGCCAGATCCTATTGCATATTCTATTTTTGCCGTATTTGACTCCAATTAATATAAATGTAATACAAAATAATTTCAGAGAAGCAGGATCAAAAGGTTAGCTAGCTTTAATATCCTAACCCATGAAACGCCTTGAGACCCGTAGCATATATTTTATAGCTGAGTCATTTGCACGGAAATATATGAAGGCGATCAGCGGGCAACAGAGAAAAGTTAATTTAAAAAATCTTTTCTAGCTTCATGAGTAGTACTTCATCCGTTAACCATCCAATTTGCAATATTAATCAATTTCAAGGGCTTAATATCGGCACCGTTAGTCCGCTATAAATCCAAACGTTATCAAATGGACACTGGCCCTTCGGGGGCTGGAGAAAGCAAACCCGGCATGCACAGTGGTCGGCGCCTTTGTGATAAAGGTCACGATATGACCCGTCAGCGAGGAGCTGCGACCCACTTATTTTAACCACTGTCCAATTCACAATGATTGATTTAATGAGTATGCTAAAATTAAAAGAATAACTGTAAATGTACGGGTGGAAAACCATTTGTGGTTGCTGTATTGCACAATATTAATATTTCGTATTACGGACTTAATAGGTAAAAATTTGTAAAATTGGAAAACCATGGCAACCTCACCTGCGAAAAAGAAAACGATGGTCTAGAATAATTCTATGGTCTATGACTAAATGGGACAATTGTCTTATGATAATGAAGGATTTAAGTGTACTGAATAGTGCACCTTAAGAAAATACTAGAACAACGCGGTGGGTTATAGAAACAAGTGTCGACCGTCATTGAGATACTTTATCCATCAGTGGACATAACAGAAACGAAATTTAATCTAATGCTTTACTTGGCAAATAAGTATACGCCTAACATGCTGGTTAGAGCACGCCTATACACCACATATGAAAAAAAAATTATAAAACAATTGTCAATGGTCAATGTTCTTGTTTATTACAATCGCGCATAAGTTCGTAATTCTTTATGCTCACCAAACGGAAATCTAAATCATACGACAAATGACAAAATAAAACGAACGAAACGGATGTCGAAATAATATTAATAAAAGAGAATTTACATTCCGTAAACCTGAATATATGAAATAAAATATATAACTCATTTGTCAGTTAGTACAGTACCAATATAAATCGGTCAATTGTTACTGAAATTTGAAACAAATAAACTTGTCTCCTAACAAAAGAAAATATTAAAATAATTATGTAAATTTAAGTCATAAGCGATTTAATGTTAACTACATGAATATCAAAAGATCTTGACTGTCCATTAAAGATATACGGTTTATTACAGGAAGGAAACGATTAACATTGGTTCTATACTAGTGTAGGTAATTCTGGCATCTTGTTTATAATTTATAGAATAATAGAATTTCAATATGTTTTATTCGACGATTGTTTTATTTATTTGAATACTTCAAATAAGATCTATTATTCAAGCTGTTTGTCTTTATAAATACAACTTGGAATAACTCTTATCACTTGTACCACGCGAACAATTTACGTCGCCGTAGATCCGTCAGCGGCTGATGCGCGCACGCAGCATGCGAGAGGTGTCGGGGGCGGTGATCGCTTACCGCTTATTACACGCTCTGAAGAACTTGAATTGAAGATTCCGTGCTGATTATACTTTTAATATTAATAACAATGCATTTCATTAATTTTTACCTCTTAGCCACCAGCAACCAAAACTAAAAAGTTTATTCAAAAATACATTACAATCTCGCGAATTAATCACATAACTGGGCAATTAAAGCAAATCAATGATCCACCAATAAACTGAAACTCGTTCTGTAAATATATTCGTTACATAACCAAGTACACTAAAATTTCATATTGTTCCAAAATAATTAATCTAACCCTAGTAATCTAATGCACAAAGATATTCGTATATCAATCCTCAGCCATTTTATTGCTTGCCCGCTTCAAATTCGTATAGGTTTTAATTCCATCAGCACACAGATTTACTGCCAGGGAGCGCTATTGTGACAAAACACTGGGATGCACGGAAGCGTGCCGGGCCAAGACACTGTAAAAGTTTTCAGTGAATGTCTAAGTGCAATTCTTTCTTATGCTATAAGAAGAGCGGTCTCATCCTAATACAAGATTTTACGAGATTAACCGGATGAGATCAATACCCTAAATTGTAAATGTGACTTTTGTTATAAATAAATATTTTTTGAATGTCCACGGTTTATCATATAAGTCTAGAAACAACCAGAATTGGTTCCTTGGAGATAGCCAGATTGGATGCTCTTTTTTAGTGTCAATGGAAATGGTGCAGAGTTATGGCACAGTACCATAACTTACGAAGATTAAATAGCGAACATTCGTACCTATAGTTCTCAACTGTGACGCTTAATAGCTAAGACATTTTTTTATTCAAAAGAATAACGTAACTTGGTGCTCCATTTACAATATTCGGTGTGGTTTTATCGCGTTGCTCATTTGTTTCCCAGTGTAATAGCAATCTATTCTTGCTTTTCGGAAGTTTGGGCAGCGTGACGAGCGATATATGTTTACTAAAATGTATGAAGCAAATCCGGGCGTAATGGACACACAGACGATGGTGATTAGGGGACATTGTTGTATTATTAATTCACGCTCTATGGTAACTAAGTTTAGTTTTTATTTTGAATAGAACATTTCTTTCTCAGGGCTTCACTGAGAAACAGCGTCCTGGCATGCTTCTAGCGTGCTAGGACAAATGCTGAATGAGGTCTTATTTGGCATTTATTTGTATTCATTCTTTTTTACTATTGTATTTTGTATGCTTTTGCCAAATAAAGTATTTCTTTCTATTTTTCTTTCCTCATGATCCCATCGTTGCAACACCTGGTGCAACGATGGGATCGGCGGTTGCAGTATGGTGAAAGAAGATTTCGAGTAGACATTAGAATACTTAGTTACTGGTATCACCACCAATACTCTTTCCGCGGGTGACTTAAAGGGCGGCTTAGGGACAAAACATACTCGTAATATAGCAGAAAACCAGAGGCAGCTCTTTCTCATTCAGACTGAACTTTTACAGTGATTGCTATCTCCAACGCACTTGCAACGTGAAAAATATCCAGTAACTATAGATTTGTTAAAAAGGGAACTAATAATAAGTAAAAAGAAACGAAGTCTATAAAATTACCTACACCTTATTTCTGGTACACACCGAACTAATTTGAAAGTCAATTTCGAATCAAAGAATTCATTTAGTTGTTATTTACTTTCCAATCACCTATAATGAAAATGAAGACTGTCCAATAAAAATATTTTCACAAGAAAGTAAGGTGGCGTTTGTAAAAGCAATTTGGAGTTAGAATTAAGGCGGTAATATAAGTCGAGTACTATTAATAGTTTCCTTTAATGTTTTCCTTCGATTCACAGATAATACTATTATGTTAATTGGATTTTTGACGCAAAACGTATGTGTATGTTGCGTTAAAACCTATTTTGGTTTCATGGCTTCAGTTTGATTTTGTTTGTTAGATGAGTATAAATTTATATGTCAATGTATAGAATTCATACTATATTGGTGCCCAGAAAAATATAATTTTCAAAATTATATCATATTTAGGGTTCCCCGGCAAAGGGTCTTGAAAATTAGGGTACCCAGAAATTAGTCCAAGTTGCAACTGTCCCTTTTTAGGCTCACTGGTGTATTCTATAACAATTTTCACTTATCGCTATGTGGACTGTCTTACTTATCAACATATCCGATGAAAAAAACATTTAAAAAGAAAATTGTCTTCCAATTAAATAGTAACTTATTCACATTTACTTTTCTTACGTCGGCCGCTGTTGGCTACGGATAGCCTTCACAGCTTCACCTGACAAGTGCTGAGCGCAGATTGCTCTAACACATTTCCATCCATACAAAGTAGTATACAAAACAAGAATTTAGTGTCCATGCGGATGTGCGTCTTAGGACAATGGACGTCCGGCGAGCGAAGCGAGCGAGCGCTAATAAACCGAAGCTACAATGTAAACTGCGAGGTGCTTCTTTGATCTCTGACTAGTTTAGGGCTGTCACTTTTATTGAGGATGGGGATTATATGATAACGTATTAATATGAATTATAAAATTATGATTCGAATTTCACGACTAAGTAGTAAAATTGGTGTTCATTTATGTATGTCTTTACAAAAAATCGTTATTTAGTTCGCACATTTGACTCGTTGCTTACTTAGTAGTTATATTTTGGTGTGTAACCATTTTTTCTGACTCCGACTATTTTTAAATAACACCATGTTTTCGCTGTTTTTGATTCTGTAGAATTTGAATTACCTACTCATATGAATGTAGCATAATGTAATTTGAAAAATCAACCACATTATATAAAAGAGTTCCTAAATCGCCTACCATCTTAACTATTCGATATTTAGGATACGAAGAAATTTTATCAATATGTATCTTACAAATCATACTATTTAGCCAATTCATTGGCAACCCTATTTCACAGAGTAACACATAGAGCAGAGTTTACATTCGCATCATTCAAATGTATGAAGTCGCTATTTACGTTTGACCAGAGCACTCATTAAGGATTGTTATTGGAATAATAAAGAGCATGGTGAACATCCGTCTAGATGCGTGATCGTAATACAATTCCTGGTATCAGCCGCTTGCGAAACTGATTGCTTTATACTCTAGTCGCTTGTTCCGCGAACTGACGCTTCTGGATGTTTATTAATCTATGTTTGTTAGTCAAGTGTTTGGAGAAAAGTGGGTTCTCTTTTTGATTAGATTTGATTGGCATGATTATGTTATGCGTTGGGAAAATGTTATGTTACTGTGAATTCAATGTAGTTTGCTGTTTCCATTTTAATTTTGATTATAAAGTTATAAATAATTGAAGAATATGCAATTAAATGTAACATTACATGTTATTTTTTATTGCAATAGGAAGCAAAATGTAAAAAAGTACCGACGGTAAAATAAGTTGCTAAAAACAAATACCTATCTACTCAAAAATATAGTTCCATATACTCGTATTATTAATCGATATAAATACCACCACTACAAAAGATGGTAGACAAAATCAGGAAAATTTCATAATAGAAGGCTCTTTTTTAGAGCTTACATCGATTGGTTGGTTTTAAATGCATTTATTTTTTTCAAACATAAAAAAGCGTGAGCAAAGTTTTGACCAACCTGTAGTGGTTTTGCATAGTTCTCCGAATACCAAATGCCTCTAAAAATTAAAACCTTTTTATATAAGTCAAATCGCTAACACACTTTTCCGTGTCATCTAAATAGGTGTGAGCTTAAATCTGTTCACAGGGTGCGTCGTAATGAACCGGCGGCCATCTTGTTGACAGGCATTTGACGACAGAGGGCGAGATACACATTGACTCACCTACGACTCATGTCAATAAATCACCTGCGGTATTAGAAATAAATGGGAGATTGTAAAAAAAATACAATTTAATGTTCCGCTAACCCCGATGACAGTCCAATATCTTTATTAGCTGTCTCGTGTGTCTATATTCACTTGACCGTATTTTGTGGTCACTCTACAGTGACATATTAATGAATATACATATTTGTTTTTTGTTTTGTTCAGAATCCGCCATTTTCAAAGAGATTTAATATTTGTTTTTTGGACTTAATGTCCTTAGCTAGTTCTTTAACTGATATACGTGTAGGATGTATGGATAAAAATATAGGTTACCAATGAAAATAAAAATAAATAAAGTTACAAATATACCATTTCAAATTATAAATATATTAATATTATAGATTTAAATGTTTTTGAATTGAAGACGTATAATGACTTGTGTTGATAAACATTAAATGTCACTATTGCATTTAACCGTTTTTTTGTAAATCTATGAAATAACATGTCATGCCTGGGTGGCAAAGATAGCAAAAACATCACAATTCTCCGATAAACGATACCTGTTACCCTTAACTACATAATCAGCGATATATTTTAAACATGCTTAAAAGTATGTGTATCAAACATATTTCCTCTTGTAAAAAATGAAACTGGTCTTAAATTGAGGCGAGACTCAGTAAAGGGCAGCTCGACAAAGTGCCTTAAATTTTTTAATTGCAAACCGCCTTATGATTATTATTCGCCTTTGTGCATTCAGAGGGCAACATGTGAGGCTTTGCGGAGTAATGCGCGAACCGTTACGCCCCCGCCCAGGTCATAAGCCACCAGCGATTTGTTAATTTAATAGTGGTTTTAAATTTTGTCTGAGTTGGCATAACTTTCTCACGCATTTATTACTTGCAGAATTTGCGTCCATAATGTATATTGATATAATTGTGGAAAAAAATAACAATTAGTATTTTTGACAAAACATTTTATTATTGTGGTACAAGATTTATTTATTATTCAAACAACTGTGATTTGATTAATCAGTCTAACAAACTCATGGTTTTTTTTTGCCTTAAAGTTTTGCCAAAATTAATAATAATGGGATACTTGATATATGCTTTTATTTTTGAACCATTATGCGCTACTCTGGTTCAGTGCATGTTGGCGGCTGTCCAAAGCCTTGTTCTTTGTTCGGCAGGATGGGGTACCACGAATGTGTGAGGTTAGATTGGATTTCCAATGGTTTGCAAATGTAGTTTTCGGCTAGTCTACTACACAAGCTAAAGGTCTCTGCGTTCTTATGAATCATTTCAGAGCACATCTTAAAACGATTACGAACGCCCATGGCTTGGACCAGCTTGTTAGAATTTAATAGAGTCGCTCCTTAAGCGACACCCTGTATGTGGCTCTAACAAGACTCTTTTGAGCTGCACAATATTATGAATATTATGCTCATTAGTGGACGTTTATTTGACGGCGGACATGGCAGTTTTTATTATGGTCGAATGTTTATGTAGTTTCCACTTTTACTATAATTTTCCATTCACATGTGCCTCCGCGGGAAGAAATTTCACGTTAGTAATAAACTGCAAGATAAGGTGTCAGGTTTCGAAGGTAATATAAATAGTTTGATGTTTTTCTAAAGATGGGGATTCATTTATTAAATCTAAATTGGCTAAGTTCTGGAAACTTGTCTGAAACAAAACGTTAACTAATACTAATTAAAACTCTTATTGTAAGTACATATCGAAAATAAACTGCTACGATAGGGATATATTTATTTGCCTATGGCAGTCCATTGCTTTTGCTTACTGCAGATGTTTTGCCGTTATATCCAAATTTGGAAAGCGAGTTGGTAATAGCAGGGACCTATGAAACGTAGATGTATTAAGGAAACGCTGCCACCCATTCTCTGCTGAATGTATTGTCCCTTAGCCACAAGTAAGTAAGCACACGCGGGAACGAATTGTGCGGATTTGTTTTTATCTTCTATAGAGAGACATTTGACCGCCAGTTGATAAGTGATGATGCGGCCAATGATGGATCATACCTACTTGTAATGATCGGGGATTACATTACAATTATATTCTAATCTGCCTTTACCAAAAAAATTTTGGTATGTTGGAAGGCCGGCTACGCATCTTGTAGCTCCTTTGATGTTCTAAATGCTATAGGCGGCAGTATTCACTTTCCATCAGGTAATCTGTCAGTTCATTTGACCCTATCAATATAAATATATAGAAAAAAATACTATTCAATTATGTTTGATCTAAATTTTATTTACTTTGTTTCCAGGTAAGAGATGCCGAAGATCCGGATATTACTGTTGGTGAGATACCCATCCATTGTTATAGTAGCATATTTTATCTGAAAACGTTAGTGCCAACACAGGGCTTTTTAGTCTTGCTAAATATTCAAGCTTTTGTTGATTCAATGGCAGCAATATTGGGAAAACATAAAAGCTATACTAGGTTGCTATAAAAAAAATGCCTACAAATTGTCCTGATGTATTTGAACTTCAGTTAGTTTTTTATGTACTGAAAGATAATTTAAATTCTGAGTATACACATTAGATTCCAGTTTATGCTGTAATTTTTGAATTTCAAAGGCAATTTACTCATAACTACCCTCATTTACTAAGTCTTATTGTACGAGGCCGTGATACCTAAGAATTAAGTAATTAAAACAAAACATAACTCTGGTTTAATTACATAAAGACATCCACAAATTACCATTTTAACTACGCGTACGCTATACCGTTAGTTTAAAGTTCACAATAAAAACAGTGACCACACTGTGATCAGATAAAACCGGGACACTTGTGACGGACAGACAGGCCCAAAATGCAATTAGTGCTGAGTTCCACAGTCACCAGAGCTACTTTAATCGTTCCTTTGATTGCGTTAAAGTAACCCATTAAAAGAGGTTTGAACTATCTGGAATAGATATGAGCTGTATTACAATGTAATTAGGATGGCAATGCCTATGTCTGTGGATGTCTGTTTAAAGTTATAACACCATTATTTTTATTCAATAATTAAGAGGCTCTGATGTACGAGTTTGCTAGTTTGTTTTGGTCAGGGTATTTTATCATAAAAATGCATTTACACCCGAGTTAAGGTAAATAAACTTGGTTACGTGTATGAACATTACCTAAAACTTAATGTATTGAAATATTTTATTTTTATTCCTACTGGCTAATTACTTTATATTGCCATTGTGGACAAATGAGCAATCACCTTATAGTAAACGGGCGGTTGTAATACTTGAATATCAATTCGTTATCGTCTCTTTAAGTGGGAATACGGTCCTTTACTAAAGGATGCTATATTTATTGTTCATCTATACAATGTTTCATTATCATTTAGCTGTGTTAAATATCGAAGACACAATTTTAATTTTATTTTTTTAGATTAAATCGGTAGTATTCCGGTATCACTTGATACTGCATAAAAAACCGATTACATGCTAGCCCATGCCAACGATCGTGGGACGGTTTATAAATTATATCAATATATTATTTTGTGCTGACAAACATTTTAATATCTAAAATGGTTTAATTAATTGGTGTTTAGGCATGTTAGTGAAGGATGGCCATTCTTTCTGTGGTTGTGGGAACACGCGGATCATTAGAATACTTAATTTTATAGTATAACGAGATTGTGCTTCGAAATGATTGAGCGACAGCAATATTTAATACAAGAATGAGTTTTTAGCTTATTTTTAGTTCATTTCATGTTGTAATTCAAATAAATTTTGAACTGTATTATATTAGCAGCCCTGCTAAGTGTGACTTCTTTAATAATAATTTCATATACATTCGAATATAAAGACCAGATTTAAATTATAGAAAAATTAAAGTTTCTGTTGACGAATCGAATCGAGGCACAATAAGATATCAATTGCTTATTTGGGTGATTTCTTTGCATAATATGTTATTATTCACAAAATATATGTCTGGGATATCTGGCGCAAAATGGGGGAGACCTATGTCAAGCAGTGGACTTCTATAGGTTGTACAGATTCACAAAATAAAAAGTATACAAGTATGTTTATACGTTGTTTAGTATCCATATAACAGGCTTGTGCTTAGTTTGGGGCTACATGGCGCTGTATGAATTTCAGTTTATTTATTTAGGATACTCATATTTATTTAATAGGAATGTAAATTTTGTAGACCATAAGTAGTCAAATATAATTATATATTAATTGTGCACGTCACCTGAGTATGACCTGATAAGGTCGACTGCGTAGATAGGTATTTCTCTCGCTATAACAGTTATGGTTTAGCATTGCTGATGCGCGCCATAGGATGAAACAGGCAGCGTTTCTGGATGCTTGACTTACCTTTTATCAAATTGTGACGTTATCTTGCATCATAAATAGCATTTACATTTTAGGCCCTTCTCTGGGATCACTGGACTTATAAAAACAATCGTCATTGAGATGAGCTGTCTTCTAGCTAGCGAATTTATTTCATAAATAAGAACATGTCACTACAGACAAAATGTTTATGTTTATAGACAAAATTCATGGTCTTCCTAATATTAAATACATAGTTTGAAGTGTTTAGAGTGGCATGTGAACAGTCTCATGGCGTGGGACTTTCGATGAACTGTCTATGACCAAATTTGTTTTATCATAAAAAATAATAAACTAAACGCCTTCTGTAATAAAAAATTAAGTCGATGACAAATAAACGGATTTATGCCCGCTATGCTATTTATGTGATGTGATAATATAATTTTACCCAAGTTAACTCCTCTAATGATTCACGTATTTGGGAATCTGCTTCTAATAAAGTGACATGAACTGTTTATGTTAAATTATAAAATATATGAGGTTTTAATGTTTTACTAAATAGTATTTAAATAAGGAGTCCAATTTTACTATCGAAATGTAAAATCTCCTAACTTAGCGTAGTACTGTGTACTTATTATAATAGTATTTACATTTTTTAAAAATTGCTCCTAATTTGGTAAAAAATAGCAAACTCAATCTGATTGTTAAAAATAAACCAATACGTTAGTCGTCGGTTCTGGGTATAATCTTAGGATGGAAGTCGTTAACGCACACCAATATTTATTAGTCTGAAGTAGTAAGTTACGGGCCAATCTTCCCATAGCTACACTGTGCGGGAAGGCCTGTGCCCTAGAGCGGGCCATAGGCTGCTGATATTAATTAAAATATTGCCTTAATTAACATTCTCCCTTCGAACTAACCGTGAATGATGACAAGATGGATGATAATAATAGAGATTCAAGGTATATGTAGAAAATGTAGAGGACGATGTCCAACAGTGTACATACGCTGTTAAATTCTTCCCACAGTAACAATCACATAACTTTAAATTGTGTGACAGAACTTGATACCAAGCCGTTCAAATTTGAATTTTATTAGCTTACATACTTAGATAAAAAATAAACTAATTTAGCTACATAAATGCACGTCGACTATTTTAGGCGCTACTGTTATTTATGTTAGTAAAACCATCGCTGGGATTTTACGAATGACATTAAAATATTGCTACAATCGAGAAAATTCACTAAGCACTGAATCTTCAAAGTGTTTAACATCAAGAGTTTCGGGTTCGCTTTACATTGCAGGAGATTTTTTTTTGTTATGAACATGTCTCTAACAAAATGCTTTCGATATAATAGTTATGCCCTAACATAGATGTTTCTGATTTCCAACAGTTGCTTTGTCTGATAGATAGCAATCTTTTTTTACCCTTATGATTGCTAGGATGCTCTGTAGGAAAATATGACTAGGTTAATAAGAAAAAGATATAAGATGAATGAAAAGGGAAAAGAAAATAATTTGTTAAGTAATCTTCAAACTTACCAAATTAGTTCTGTAACGCGCCTATATTGAACATTAAAACTGTTAATCTCGCAAGTTCACCACAAATCGTGCGCACAAAACAAAACAAAATCAACACCGCATCGAACACAAAGCCTAGTCGTATTGAAACAAATGTCCGTTTAACTGCTTAGCATAAACCTGAGCATTGAGCCTTCCTGCTTACATAAGTATTCAAAGGCTGTCTTTTCAGTTGTCCGTCTGTCCGTCCGCACAATGGGAGAGACAAAACAAGCTATATTTTCCCATATGCGGTCACAATACAGCTTTGTGTAAATCTCGTCTCCGGTACTTTTGTGTATTGTCCTGAACTGCGCGGTGATGTGTGGAGTCACGTTTCGAGGGATCGAAGACGTAATGAGGAAATTAAGATTATTGCAACTCCTTAGTTGCAATGTCGTGTTTGATTTTGACGGTTCGCTAGGGGAATTTTTAATATGCAACTGCTGAAGATTGATTGGTGGGCAAAAGCTCCAATTAAACGTTAGATTTTCAATTGTTTTTCCGCTAGATTATCCTAGAGAAACAATAAAGTGAGAGCCACGCTTCGGCACAAATTGGCTGGGTCGACACGAGTGATGCCACGGCCTCACAGAAAACGGGAAACAACGCGTTCTGATCAATGAATGAGGATACCGGATGCCCTAATTCTCCTTTTCTTACCGTCTCCTCTCCGATCGAACCTAGCACGCGCGTGTACAATAGATTCATCTATTGTTTGTTGTGATTTTCCACCCGTGCTACGCACGACCGCCTATTATAACGGTCGGCAACGTACTTGTTCTTCGGAATAACAGATAAACCGTCCTGTAATGAAAAAAAAGTACTCCCCTTAGTGAACACAAAGAATCACAAATGTTTTTCCTACACTTTTTAACTAACAATTGAGAGTGTATATTGACACCTTTGATGAGCGTTAGTCAAACATGAGTGGTGGTGAATTTCCCTGGTCATTGCCATAAGTCGATCAGTCCGAATCAGTCTTAGTTACAAGGTAGAGTTCAAAGTAGATAATATTTAAAGACATTACCTATAATAGAAATTAAATGAAATTTTTAAAAATGTAACTTAAAAATTACAATTTTGTTTACCTACTGCTTATTAATAAGATTATAATGTGATGTCCGTTACATAAATTTGCCTTAACTAAACAGTTAACCGTTAGATTTATCAAATAAGGTGGTAAAAGTAAAAATACATCTTTATTAAGTAGATCACTAAAGCCTTAAAACCTAATGCTAATCTACATTAAAATTTGATATAAAGGGCTTTTAAATATGCAAATAAACACTATAAAAGTATATATAGATCCACCATTTGTAAGTCCGAGAGGCGCCAAATATTTCCCATGTGTTAAACCGGTTTGGAAAGATCGCGTTTAAACACATACATTCTGATATTAATTAGCCAATACGAGATTTATTAATTACATATAAAATATTCTTATTGATTCTACCCAACCGTTACTTTAGACGCGACCTGAAAATTATATTTATTAAAACGGGTGTTTTTAAATGACATGATAAAATTGCTTTACAATTTTAACACCGCACTAGCTTTAAATCACATATGGAGTTACCGTAAAATGTCTCGTCTACTTTATCTTTCAAATGTAAACATTTAATATAAACGATTTGCATTAGCCGAGGCGGCGAGCGGGGAGATTAAATTATGCAATGTTTCATGCCGTGAGAATTTCGCAAATATTTGCAAACCTTTTTTTAACGCAGATTTAATGATTCAGCGACCACAATGCCCCTCCGCGGTTCACAAAAGAACGGCTCGAGCGGGCATAGACAACGAGATGAGGTTTTGTTTCTAACCTCGACAAAAGATCTTTTATTAAGGCGAACAATACGCTTGTCTCTACTTCATTTGTCATGCAAACAGGTCACTCGCATATACACTCTAAATAATATATTTTTCACCGGGGTGTTATTACAAGAATTGACCATAAATCCGGCGAGCTTTTCATGTTTGTGATACTAATCTGAAGTATTAAAATATTCATCTTGATTACTGTCAGCTGTTAACATTCCAAAGTAAATTCTTTGCTATCCCATTTGTCATCTCACGGTAAAAATATCGTTAATTATGAATATGATCAGGTTTCATGGATTAAAGTAGAGAGCTAGTAATTAGTAGGCCGAGATGCGGCTGTGATAACGCATTCTTCAAATCCAAAATGGCGTCCTGTTTAAAAAGAACAATGTCACTGGTCGTTTTACTTGATACACTCATTTTTGGTTCGGTACCGGTTATTTCTGGTCCCCATATCTCTTACAAATTACGAGCTAGTATTCGAGAGGACATTAGTGAGATAATAATTCCCAGAATCAAGTTACTTATACAAGGTGAGAAGACAGAACTCAAATGTTGTTTTTTTTAATTGTTAATTAGAGCCGTTGCGTTTCGTTCTCACTGGTTTGAAATGCGTTCTGTTATTACATTTTGGAATGCTTAGCGCTTTTATATCAGCGTTTTGTTTTTTAAATAATGAGACGAGATATTTGATCCGATGCTTTTATAAGTCCGGTTGAGGTTTTGAGAATATTACGTAAGTTTGAGCTAAGCGTAGCTATACTTTTATTACAAACATAATTCTTAGAAACTTAGTAAAATCTGTTTATGGTATCATACGTTTTATGAAACGAAACACAGTAAGTTATAGTGATTGGTCGCTCGAGTAAGCTCCTTATAGGCTTAAATAAATATATTATTGGTTAGCCATTATGGGTGAAACATTTATTAGCGTGATAATTGCATTATATTTCTAAGACTCGTCAACCAAAAGAGGCACAAATAGAATATTGTATTCAAAAGCTACGTTGAATTAGTGTTCTTAAATGTATGTTGTTTTTATAATTATAAGTTATAATAAGAACCTGTAAATGACCTTAATTTGGAGCTCGTTGTGGACTAACACGACATACTTAATTACCGATCTTGAATTGTTAGTTTTAGGATGCAGTTAAAGTAATTAATGAGACCGATAAATTTTATCAAAGTCAGTTTAGGATGTCATAATCGTAATAAATAATGGCAGTTAAAATAGTTGTGAATATTAACTATTTATTTTAGTGTCATTATGTAACAAATAATAGAGTTTTGTCAATATGTAATTTATTTACTAATTTATTAATATTGTGCAACTTAATGGGATTTTACTAGATTGTGACCTTGCCAGACACCTGTATTTAATAATGAAAGGTAATTTAGAAATAACTTGGTCTAGCATCATAATCTTATCTATCATTTCATTCAGTGAATAATTTTCAGAAGCTTTTAAAAAATAACCAAACAAACGGCCCTAACTAGTATTTCCATAACTTTGCTGTGCGGGAAGGCCTATGCGCGAGACAGCGCGGGACTTTATAGGCCAATGATGATGGTGATTAACAATTCCACAGAAATAATAATATCAACAATAAGCACGCAATATAGTGGTAGAGCGCCGATGGCTCATTGGTATGGACTGTTGCCTTCAGTTATGAAGGTTGCAGGTTCAAATCCAAAGTATCAAAGTATTTACGAATTTTCGGAATTATGTATATGTACGTTTATACGACGGTCTTAT
The DNA here is from genome assembly GCA_019425675.1 of Leucinodes orbonalis. Classification (NCBI taxonomy): domain Eukaryota; kingdom Metazoa; phylum Arthropoda; class Insecta; order Lepidoptera; family Crambidae; genus Leucinodes; species Leucinodes orbonalis. Next base: position 19,216 of record PQWD01008551.1, read on the forward strand.
GATGAAGGCAAACATCGTGAGAAACCTGCGCACGCCTACGAAGAGATTCAAAGGTTCTGCGTGAAGTCAGCCAATCCGCACTGGGCCCATGTGGACCACTAAGGCCTATAGTTACACGCTTTTCGGGTGTGCTCGTGCCCCTCGGTGAGGACGTCTGATAAGCTGATGTTGATATTATAAAATAAATTCAAGCAACCGAAGATGAATTCAAATGTTGTTTCAACGAAAGCAGTCCCTGTTTGTATTTGAAATGTAGGCAATACATCAAAATTCAATATAAATATCCGTCGACTCCATGCATTTCAAATAACCAACAATCATCAAAAGCCTTATAAAAAACTGACGGGAATTTTCATTCGTAATCATTAAAACAAAAACAAAGTCATAATAACCAACCCACTAAGTGCTCATGTGGGGTCTAAACTAAACCCCCGTAAATGAAAACCCAAAACGAAGCAAACTGGCACTGGGGGCCAAGTGGCACGCGCCACGACAAACGGCATGCCACGACAATCGGAATAATTTTAATTAGAGAAAAATTGCCGCTGTAAAATGCACAAGTGAAGATACCGTCAGCAAACTAAGGGTGAATATTTGAACCCACTATTCGAAGTATTTAGTTGTTTCCACAGACATCAGAATATACATTAGACTGGACTAGCCGCCAAGTTTATAGGCAGTCCAAGTGTCGCAATTTCTTTTCGGTTCTTACCTGTGAAAAGTTATTATATTTCTTGGTAAATTTACTGTTCATTGCGATGATGGCATGTTACAATTGCACAGGATGGCATTTTGGAAAAAAACGGTAATTTCTTCTAATATTCGTGCGTCTTGACTCGTCTCACAGAGCGTAAATTGGTAGCCAGTGTATGCTCGTTGAGCTTACAGTTGTCGCACTTTAAACGCGGCTTGCCCCATCTCCTGTATGGGAAATCTGGTTGTTTCTATGGTTCGTGTATAACTTTATATTGAAATATTGTTTGTTTTATATGAAAACGATTATTTTCGGAAAACATACTATGAAAATATAGCAGATATTTGGATGACTTCATTTAATTGCTGTTATAGTTAAAAAGTAGTGAATCGAAAAACGCACAAAACTGGTAGTATACATATTGTGAAATTGTTCAATTCCTCATTTAATATCCCTATCATTTATTATATTGTTTATTTATGCAAAAAGAATCATAATTGTAAAAAATATATTTTAGTCGCAGTGAGCACTATGATTTGTGTTTATGTCAAATAAGAGAAGTCATTGCACATTACACAAGCTGCATGCAAAAGTAAGTAGTTATTTTAACACTTTTTCTAAATACAATTCTGGGACCTAGGGTCTTGCAAATGTTCATGGGCGGCGGTATCACTTACCATCAGGTTAGTTACATGTCGTTTGCCTCATATTCAATAAAAAAAAACCATTTTTGCTAACCATACGAAAAACTCATCCAAACAATACTCAACGAACCCTTTCCGCAAACAATTAGCGCACAAGTGCACTCCCCGAACAACGGCAATACAGCGTCTGTGAACCGCTCGCTCCGCTCTAGTCGCTTCAACCGCTCAACAGCTTCCGACTGGCTGACAGCCGCCGTGCCTTTGCCTTTACCGCCCGTAGAGTCAACAACGCGTGCCTTTTGTTCGACGATTGTGGAAAGCGACGATTCTATTTTTGAAATTTTAAATAAATGCCGTTGTCTGTGGTTTGTGTAGAAAAAATAAAAAAAAATATTGGCAATTCATTTTTGTTTATTATCAAAATAAAAAAATAGCAGTGTTTGACAGTTATGTAATATAATTAAAGAAAACATTTCCTTTTGGAAATAATGAAAATTAGCGATTAGAAACCTACGTATGTATAAATTTGATAAAAAAACATCGCTCAAAGACTAATTTCCAAAAGTAATTTGATTTTAATTATTCTCATTAATTCCTCGGCATACGAAGAAAAACTCCCACATGCACTTTTGAAATTCGATCACGTTCTAGCGGTTTCAAACTTTGCCCAACCATAATCGCACAGTCAGGATCTTGGATGTCACATGAAAAAAAAAACCATAAACAAAAATACAGCCAGCCAGCGTTCGCTTTCACGCGTTATCTAGCCAAGTTCCTTCCATCACATTAGGCGAGTTCGCATATTGTGTGTGCGATAAACGCGTCGAAAAAACCGCGATAGCCGTAGACAAATCGTGGTGCGATGACGCAGCGCTCGGTGCTAATGACGCAAAAATGACGCTATCTCCGACACGTTTGCGGGGCATTTAAAAAGTGGGGGGCTTTGTCACTCCCCAAAGCTTTGGCGTTTGATCGTTCCGCTGGGTATTCTCACGGGGCATTTTTAATTGGGATTGATAGTTAACGTTTGTCTGACAGTTGTGGGGTGGTTTAGTTTGAGTGGCGTTCCGTGGTTTTGAAATAAATGTATGTAAGATTTTATGATTTTTTTTATATCTGTTTGTCGCGGATGGGCTTCACAACTTTACCGGACAAATGGCGAGCGCAGATGGTTTTTCCCAAAGTTTGGTATGACGATGATGACTTGAAGATACTGATGATAATAGGGATCCAATAGGTCTAAAATTTAATTTTTCAGGAGTCAGATTTACCGGTTCGTGGTGCCCGACATTGAATGAGGCTGTGGCAAACCACCTCAATAATCTGGAACTAATGGTCGCAAAACTAAACGTTGTTCATAGGAAAAGGCCCTATTCCAGTCTTCTCCTTTTAAAGGAAGAGGATAACAGACTTTATATTTGTATTGGTGTTCTCTATTATGTCAGACATTTATCGCCTTAAAACGGTTTTATTAATAACAATGCTAATTGGCACTATCAAATGTAAATAGTAATAATCTAAGTATTGCAATAATAAGTGTTAATGAAAATATAGCGTAAACATATTTTACTAAATCTTTGCACATTTTCATAAGTTACAGATATACAGAGTGTATTTCTTAAAACAGGTACACCAATAATTGCATTCTCAACTTAACGACTTACATACACGTTGTATAAAAAACAAACCACAACAAACCCATCGTATGATGAGGCGATAACGAAACATAATGCAACATCGAATGACCCCCTAATGCCGCTTCCATACCTTATCTGAGCATCTGTAATGCGAGAAACAACACGCTGTAATACCAAAATCCGAATAATAACCTCACAAAGAAATAATCTTCAACATAATCCCGCCACAGTTTCATAATCGCATCTTCCATCCTTGTTGTTCACAAGCGAATCGTTCCACGGCGACAAGGACGGGGATATTTATACAGGGTGTGTTTATTAATACAGGGTTGTCATCAAGCGTATTAGCCGATCCTATTAAATAGACGCCCCCGGTGGGGGCAAAAGCCAACAGAAGGTACATCTTTGTTTAACCAGATAAAATCTCTTTGACAATTTGTGCTTATTCAAATAAGCCGCCCCTTGCACGTAACCGGCGAATCATAAAGAGACGGTACTTTGTTTAATTAGCAACAGTAAGTTTATTGAAGACGGCTAGCGAGAAACAAGACCTTTTGGGCGTTTACCTTCGATATGTATACACAAATGTTAGTGAAGACATTTAATTAGGAGATGTTATCTGTAAAGACGTTAACAAAAAAATATATATTCAAAAATATTACAGCACTAAGTCTACTTAAAGGAAGAGTTATAAAAATAACAGATTCTAAAATAAAAATAGACAGCAAGAAAGAACACACGAAAAGTGCATTCGTAAATACAAAAAAAAAACTGTAATTTAGAAAACATGGATATTTCATGAGCAGATGAGCGTTGAGCCCGACCAATATGTTTAGGTACTAATTTTAAAATTCATACAACACTACAAATTAGAATAAACAACTCAATAACACTGTGTAGAACACGTCAAAATGTAGAGTAAAATTCACCGAAAAAATTCAAAAGCAATTTGAAAAAAGAAAAAATTCTAATTTATTTTTAATCCAAAAAGAGATCTTCAATTATTTTTTTTATTATAAAACGGTCGGGTAACAAACGGGAGCCGAGAACGCAAACAGAAGTTAACCGTTCCGCTGACGAAAAACGCGGACAAACGAGACGATGGGAATTAACAAAACAGATTACTGGTGTAGGGTTACCAAAATTAAGTGTATGATATACTGAGATGCTGTGGGCTTATGTACTTATCTAGGTACCCAATCCAATATCAACCAAGCACTTTGCCTTACAAGGGACTCTGCCTGCCTAGCAATGAACACGGGGTCAGAATGGTAGGTTATTCAAATTCAATTTTTTATTGCATATCACATTACATAGATAGGATGGTACATATACAGGTTTACATGTGACGCCCTGCAAGGGCATAGCAAATTGATGGGAGGTCTATCTAGATTTCTTAATAACTATTATAGTACTATCAGTAAAGTAGGACACAATATTTTAACTTAAAACAAAATTTTAACAAATAAACATAACATTTACATATTACTATCTTATAAACTACACATTTATATAACACAATATAACATGAAGACAGGTAACATAACAAAAAATTAAGACTTAGACTTAGGACATTTGATGTTGAATTATTTTACTATAATTTAATTCTCTTAATCATACCAATTCGTCATATGATTTAGTCACAGACATCTCAATACAATTGGGAAATCTGTGGATTTAGTACATAAATACATTAGATCAGCCGTGATCACAAACAAACACTTAACTAAAATAAATTACATTTCAACAGTTCATTTTACCGGGTTTGAATGGAAACCATTTTTCGTAATAGCTGACTTCGTAACCTTTGCACCAAAATTCAATTATACCTATATTAATAAGATGCAAAATGAACATCGTTCCATATAATCGGTAACCCTATACCTACTTAAACTGCGGGTTTGTTTGCAACCGATTCTTTCATTTGCGTATCCGCGGGAGCGGAAAGACTTTTGGGTATAGCCGACTGAGGCAGGGTTAATTTTCTGTTTAAAAAGGATCTTCATGTCTCGTCTTTACTGAAACATGTCCGACATGTTTAAATGTTAATGAAATATTTGAGAATTATAGTTCGTCAAATATTATTTGTTTACCAGCTGATAAAAATATTTTTTCAAAAGCCTACCTTAATGAGTAATATTTATTATTATACAAGTTTTAAAAATTCTGTTATTTTAAAGATAGCTTATTCATCTTCAATAATACACATTTTCAATACTAGACCCCTAATGTTGACTTTCTATTAGTTAATCAGTCAAATAGCTATGAACCCCACAGACTTATTCAAAGCGTTCGCCAAATTACACCCCGCCCTTCGAATTCCATCTTTAAAATTGTTACTGATTGTCTGTTTACATTTCTCTGCTTGTTTGGAATTCAAAGACGTCCACTTTACCGTGAGCTATGGTGTTTTATTTAACATGCCCTCAATGGTCTGTGTTGGGAAGTGTCAGAGGGGGCGGGAAAGTTCTAAATAAATTGGTGACTTTATTAGCGTTCGGTACATAATCGCTCTGGAATCAAAGGAGTTCGAATTTCGAATTTTTGACGTTGATTGTGCCGTTAAGCGCTTTGCAAATTAGGTGAGCGTGTTTATTTGTTTTCCAGCAAAGCGTTTGACGGTGTTTGTGTTGTAGGTACTTCACATTCGTAATTCGAATTGGTAACGGCAACTTATTAGCAGATCGTTTATTATGTTGACACAATAATGTTCCCTTAACATTTTGAATTTAAACGGTATTAGATATAAGATTAATAACTTGTATCAGTTGCTGACAAAATTGACGAGATAGGATTTGACAAACAAATAGCGTATTCATAACGTTCTAAGACTGATAAATACATTGTATATGTTTGAGTTAAGTATACTTAATTATGAAGTAGCTACTAAGATTGTGTTTTTGCAAATAACATCATATCTTATGAAAACAAGCAAGTCTGCATTTTTACTATTAGTGTATGAAGTAAAAATAATTCGAATAAGTAATGAATGGATAAGCCATTTATTTATATTACTAAGGGTACTTAACTTCATTAAAATTATATATAGGAATACTTTAAGAGTCAAATCAACATTATAAATGATAATTGAAAGAGTATTATAAATAAAGTATTTATGTAAACTTTTGGTGTACAAAAAAATTGTTCCTAAATACAAGAAATTGAAATGAAATGTACCAATAATAAAATAAGTAATTTGTACCATCGATATGTACAATAATAAGTACAATTCAAAACTGTCCGTCGGAATCAAACAAAGTACTAGTATCTAAATTATATCTAATTCCAATTTAATTGTCACTAATGATATCAAATACAATATTAATAAACTATCAACATTATAACATAAAATATTTTATTCTACTTTTTATATATAAAAAGGAGATTAAAATAATGTCACACAAGTTCGTAAGAGCCTTTACATAAAATTAATTACGCGCCAAAAGCCGGGGCCTCATAAAGGTAAATCTTTAAAAAGTTCTTACTCATTTCGTTTTGTATGAGAAGCATCATAAAGATTAAAAAAGATCCCCATTGAGTCGGCAGAATTCACTGACCACTTGCATAAATTATTGTGAAAAGTCTATCAAAGAGATAGATCTCCTTTTGTGCGATGGATCGGGGGAAATTAATTTGGGATATACTTACGCTTTAGTGTTGTTTGTGTTTATTTAATATCGTGTTGTCGATCCTTTAAAATATTTATCGATAATATTTTGAAGATATCTTGAATTCTGTATTTGGGTCTTTCAGGAATAAATAACAATATTATGCGTTATTTGTATTGGTAATATAGATAGGTAACGAATAAAAACTAGTTGCGCTACTTTATTTAATTTACTAAATAACATTTTGTCTAAATGTACAAAATAGCTAAGTTAATTTTTATTATTTGTAAACTTTTGACATTGACTTGAAAGAACAATAAAATTATCAAAGCCTACACATACGGATGCTCAAATAAACCCGAATCTTTTCTTTTGTAATTTTGACATAATCTATTCGTTTAAATTAAAATTATCGATACAAAAACAACAGCGCTACTTCCTTAGGCAACATTTTTGAGGCATTGAGTCTTTGATGTCCCAGTTTTGAGATAATGACCTATTTGTCTTTGAAATTTTTGTCTGGCCCTGGCGGGATATTTTTCTTTCTATATTTTTGTCCCTTGAAAAGCTTTTCTCGAAGATAATTACATTTTTTTCTATTTGACAGGATCTTTATCAATATCATAATAAGCGTATTGATGATATAATGTAACTTGTTTAATATGATTTGGAAGCTTATAATATGAGCTTTTGATCGTACCTTTGAAATCGTAATATTGTTTTTGTATAAGGATTAATTAAATCATATATTGAGACCTACTCACTTAAGAAGGTAAGTGAAGGAAGTCTAGCATTACTGCACGGGTGATAGTACCAAACGATGGAAGATTCTTTAGCGACTATCAACACGCTTTCGACTATCATTAGTTTCAGTCTGAATTCCAGGTAGTTACAGTTCACTACTGCTGTATCGTAAAACTTTACGTCACAAGTTATGCAACTGCATTTGAGCAACTTTTTTGGATCTCGGGTGAATGATTGAAAATAATTCAACTTACCCACCAAATAGATACAGACTTTTTCTGAAGAAATATTAAATGCTTACCTGTAAAAAAATAGCTTTAATGAGATATTTGTTTTCGGAATCTATTATTGTCTTTGTAAAGTATGCTTTTATATTAGATTATAACCCATTTCCAATGTAAGCGCTTACACAATTCGCAAAATGGACTGTGTACTTCCAAACCAGCGGTCAAATACAAAACGTAGCCCTCCCTTTGGAATCGATACAATAAAAATAAAATACAATAAACCCAAACCGCAAAATATCTAACATTCTCACCAGGCGAACGGGCAATGTGAAAAGCTTAATCAATTGAGTAGTTTATTTGAAATTAACAAATCATCAGTGGTATTTCACCCTCGTTTTGGGAGGGTAGATTTGTTGAGATGTATAGGGCTATAAGTGTACAACTTTTGGCACCCAAACCAACCACCCACTCGTGATCGCTTCTGCCTTTACTGAAATGAGGTAATGTTTCACAAAAAATTGTAACGACTTTATTAAATAGTCCGAAATATTCATATTTCTCTCTTCAATTGCAGTCCACTGCTGGACATTTGGTTATAAATAATAAAATTTTAACTAATTTTACGACCCATCAAGTGTAATGTTTGAGATGTCGGCTCTTACAACGAGGGTTCTGAGTAAGATATTAGAGTTTGTTGAGATTAGAGGCAGTACATACATTTGTGTGCGTGAACATGTCTGTTTGTAATGTTCTGGGGGTTTTTCTATGTATTATATGTATATATTTACAAAAAAAGTATGTTTATCCGTTGTTTAGTGGATACTAGGTATATGGATATATTACAGGTAAATGCTGAGTTTAGGACTAGATTGCACTGTGTGAATGTCAGTGGATATTTATTATTTATTGTATTAATTATTTAATTCAGAAATTGAAATCCGTTGGAACAGTGCAGCGGGTTACCAAAGAGTCATTATTAAAGTAGGTAGGTAATGACTGCTCAAGCAAGGAATAATTAGGTTTAAAATTGACTTTTTTTATTAAGTCCTTTGATGTGTCACATTGATAAAATCCTAGATTATTCTTAGTAAAGGGAAATAAAACAGATTATCCCTAATATTGAATGAGATAAATAAATATTCCCCGAGAAGATATAGGTAGAGTCGATCTCTCATGAATTTTAGAACTATTCCTTTTTCGGTATATTGGTCTATTTTAAGCGACAGTTGCCCCTTAATGTCAATTGATCTGCTTGATAATTATTGTTTTACGATGATGAAAACATGATTTTATCCATGACCGAAATTATATTCTTTCTAATACTTTTTACCAACTTTTTACTTCAATCTACCGAATGAATGTACTTACGTTAAATTACTTCTCTATATCTGACTCGGATACGTTTTCATATATTCACTGTAGTTGGCAGTTAATACAGTTAGAGGATGCTAAAGCGAACAGAAAATCACACACTTCTCAGAAAGTTTACAACTGCACTTGTAATCTACAAAGTAGAATCTAAATCTCAAGAGTGTATTCAACCAGCAAATGATAATAACAGTGCCTATTTATAGGCCATTCCAAAGCGAATAGGTACGCTCATTGTTTGTAATGAAGTATTAATGATACACAATAGGCGAAAACTATCATCCTGCCTGTGCAACCATGCCAAGAATCACCATTGAAAAAGATCTGAACGTACACCCCACAAAAAGAGACCTAAACACGTGAAAATTAGGATCAATTTGTGTCGCGCTCGGTTACATCAAAGCTTACCAACTCAGGATGTGAGATTGAAATTCCTGATCTGACTAGCAATAAACTTACACCAACTTAAAAGAGATTTCAAAATAACTAATAAAGAAAGCGAAGATGTTATTAAAATCGCCGGCAACGGAAGAGGGGCTTTTTTAAAATGACAACGACCATTTCGCGGCGTACTAAGATGGCCGACAAATCTGAAACTTTATTGAATTTTAAATTCGCGGGACATGCGATAACGACACGTTTTGCATTCAAGATGGCGACTGATTGTTTGTTGTTGTGTAACAGTTAACGTGTTTCTTATTACCGGCGAGTAAATTAAGATGCTGTGAAACTCAATCGTTACCTAAGGCGATACCTTTATCTCTCGACATTCAAATGCGTATTTATGTTCGTTCTTAATTCTATATCGTTTGTTAGCATGTTTGTGCTAGTTTTTACACAGTTACAACGATTAATAATATGTTAGACAACACTTTGAAAACTGGATCCAAATTCAATTAAGAAAGTTGCTTGTAATCTTCATTCTCACAAAAACAAGGTCTATGCTGACACTACTGGATACAGAATTCAAGTTTGGACCGCTTCTCATTTAATGCTGTTATTAAAAGATTTCTGTAACCGCGTCTTGGATGACGAACTAATGGGTAAACTTGTACCAATAAATAACTGGAATTAATGGAGGTATATTATAGGAAAATAACATACACGCTATCAGTTTCTTATTTTACTATAATCGTTTATTTTCAATTCATTATTAAAACTTAGAAATTAAAGTTTTAGGACAAGATTTGTAAATCAAAAGTAATAGTATAATTTATACAATACGCTTATAAATATAGTCAAAAACTATGCTATAGATCTTCACAGCTTAGGTTAGATATAGGGTTAATAGGTATGCCTATTAAACGCTAACCTAACCTAAGCTGTAAAGATCAAAAGTGAGAAAATCAGTATATTTGAAAGCAATATATTAAGTACCAGTGTTGCCACCTGAGTTTTAGAAAAAGAGCTCTTTGGGGTGTCAAAAAGAGCCAGATTGAGCGTCAAAACATTTTCTGTCCTAAAAATGCTGAAACCATCATTACATGAAGCCGTTTGGTAATATTTTCAAGCCAGTAAAAAAGAGCTAGATTGCTCTTTTAGGGCTAGATCGTTAAAAAAGGAGTTCACCAATGCTAAAAAGTGCTAGATCTAGCTACAAAAGGGCTAAGGTGGCAACACTGTTAAGTACATAATTTTGGTAGATACTTATATCAATATCTTAAATTCGAATAAATAGGTTTTTTTCTTTTACTCAGTTATCTAAAGGATATAACATAGATATATCCAGAATAGGATACCTAAAATAATAAAACCGGGGACAATTCAAAATAACGGCCCATTTACTGTCATAACAAAAGCAATAATACAAAGAAGCGTTGAAATCATAAAGCTAGATGACAAACCGTACATAAACTGCCATCACCTCAAAATAATATCCAATAACAATAACCGAAAGAGTTATTAACTCAATCGGCACCGCGGGCCACGTGGATGTATTTACAAAGATATATTCCTTTTGCCGTCAACAATTAGGTTTGTTTTAATATCGGAGTAATGAAGGTTCGGGTATTTATCCGAAACTATTGTTTATTACGGTTTTCCTGATGTATTGGAATAGTTTCATTTGAGGGAGACTTAGGGTAATTTATTGTATTTGAAAAAGAAGTCCTTGAATAAAAAAACTTGAAATTACCATAGAATTTAAGCATTATGATATAATTGGACCATTCAGATCTAAATGTCGGCCATTGATATTTTAATTTATCACTTTTGTATACATTGAGCACTAAGAATTATTTACAAATACTTTTGGTATATTATTTTAATGCAGTTCATAGATCTAGACAGTCTTTCCCAAAGTGGGCGATAACGCCCCCTGTGGGCGCTGCAGGTCTAAGGGGCGTAAGAGACCCAAAAGAAAATGATTAATTCAATAATTAATTAATTCAATTTGAAGTTATAGTGGTTTTTAAATAGTAAAAATGGGGGCGCTAAAAAATATTTATTCTCAAAGTGGGCAGTAGACAAAATAAGGGAAACACTGATCTAGACATATAATAATGTGAAAGATTCAAATTCAAATTTTATTTGCAATTAAGTGTACAAAGGTTCTTAAGTTTTAGTATGTACTTACAACTTAGTGACCCTTCTCGGGTATGGCAACAATTAATAAGCTTAAATATTTTCATTATACATTTCAAATACAATTTTCTCAGTCTATTTATTAATGATACAGGGTGAATTTGAGTGCTAGCACTTCTCCACAACGTGGTTTATTTTTTTTAGTACTTCTCAGTAGATGAAAAAACAATGCCTCTTCATTATACTTGTATATGAACATATAGTAGTATACTTTAAAACGAAACCGACTTTAAAACAACCAAATTTGAAACTTAAAACCAATATATTGAAAGTAAAATAAATAAAATACAAAGCATGAACTATGTTCAAGCATCGATTCGAACTAGTAACATTGACGATGTCAATGCTACTGAAATGTTAAAAACCGTACGGACTTTTATCCGAATGCTCTCTGCCCGCACAGCACTGGTAAATATTTACACTCAAACAATTCCACCGGACCAGAATACCGAAATGTCTATAGTTTTTTTTAGACACATAAAAGTTGTATAAGCCACTCGACGGTAACATAAACAAGCCTTTGTGGTACTGACGGACGGTACAATAAATGTACAGAGATCGAAGCACTTAATAAAATAACAAACACAGATAGCTGTTTAGTGTTTGAGAACGAATCGATCCAAATACTTGTGTCTAAATACGCCTTTGTCTAGTTCTGATATCGTCAATTGAATGTTGCCGTTGGATTTGATTTTTAATCAAAATGTTATAAATATAATCGTTTTTTAGTTGTACAACCACTAAAGACTTAAGGACTTTTTGGCAAAAATATTGCGAAATTTGGTAAGGTAACTACATCTTAGTAAAATTATGATTATGATAACAAATATCTACATTAATTAGCATGTCTCTGTTTAATGTTTATATATTTTTTTAATTTTAAATAATTTTTACAGTGGACTTTTATATTAAAGGCTTTTTATCAAAATATAATGTTTGTTACCTGCATAATATGTCATTTCTCAGATTACTATGTTAGTTTTAGGTCGATTTTGCTTAACGATAAATGAAATCTGTCTTAATGATGATCAAAATTCAATCTAGGGATAATTAGGACGCAAATGATTTCATGTTATTGTTTATAACAAATAGAAAATTAAAAAATTTAAAAAACCCCCGACACAAGAACTTAAGTAATTTCCCTTTCAAGTAAAAAATAATAAAATAAACTTAATGTTAAAGTACATAAGAATCTATGAATAATTCTAAAAAAAACCTCGCGTTGGGGACCGCTCCTAATATATTTCTTTCTTATCTACGATATTTTCATAAGATGGTTACCTCTTTAGGCTTTTACCCAAGACTCTCTGTTACTTAATTAGACTATTTGTATTTGAATTGTTATTTAAGAGCGGTCCCCAACGGATTTTAACGGAAATGAAAACAGATTTTAATAAACGCTCGATTAAATGACCTTTCAAATAAAAAAACTAAATCAAAATCGGTCTACTCGTTCTTGAGTTATGGTGCCACAGACAGACACACAGAACTCACACACAGACACACAAACACGTCAAACTTATAACACCCCTCTTTTTGCGTCGAGGGTTAAAATGGAGAAGAGAATCTAACACGACAGAGACAACAATAAAGAGAAAAGAGACACGCTAAGAGCCCGAAATCCTTTAGGGATGAATGACTTAGTTCAGTGGTGGTAGTTGTGACTACATAGTAGTGTGGGACTCACCATTACGGGTATTTGTAATAATAAATAGTGCACTGACAAAACTGCAGTCATTTATAAACAAAACAGTTACTAAGGCGGCTAAACTTAAATTTAGTTTTACAAAATTATTTTTGAAACTACAGAAATTAATGGCGTCGATTCATCAACAGCACTCCATTACAGTGCGGTGTACAGTTACATTGATCGGTCAAATGGTTGGATCGACGTGTGTCGGTCGTCGGCACGTCTTTGGTACTTAATGTTTGTTTAGAAGAAGTCAGTTTAAAAACCAGCGCTGACGGAGTGCATGTATAAGAAAGCTGCAATGTACGGTTCTGATGCAGTGCTTTTTATATATTCCTTGGAAAGTTTGAGCATCAATGTCAACGGGGCTGAACCTTTCTTTGACACAATAGCACAAGTGTCTGCTATATTGCTACCTCTATTTCAAAGCAATTAAGCCTCATCGGCCAGCAGTTATTGCTTTCAGTGTCCTGGCTATTGCATTCTTAATTTATTAATCATGTGAACTAAATCAGTGACTTGAGGTTTTTGTTTCCTTAAAAATCCCGTCACTTCCAAGTAAACAATGACAGCTGATTTCGCGCGAACTCAAATCGTCGCTATATTTTATTAACAGCCAGCATTAATATTTTTCCTTATAAAACCACTTTCGCCCGACATAAGGCTTTGTGCACATCAATGGGCGGCCGCATAAGTGCGAAGCGTCGAGAGAAAAGATTAATAAGGCTTAGCGTACACTCGGAACACCTGTCTTTTGTCGCTAATGGACGTGCGCCCTGATCTGCCGAGGAGTTGACGGGGGTTGGAAAAATATAGTGTTTCCTTTGCACTATGATTGTTGGTATAAGAGCTATTGATTTTTGTCAATGTCAAAAGATAAGTTGGATCTTATTTACACGATTAGGATTTCATCGTTCAGGATAAACTTGTGACCTAAATGAAAGATAAATCGACAGACAGTGGCTGATACGCGTTCCGCAAAATATTGACTTTGACTTGAAAAGGTATTAAAATAATCTTGAGTTAAACGTACAAATAACCGACTTAGGAGGTCCTACTCGGAAGGAGCCAGGCCTAACCAGACAGCAAGGCGTTAAGCCAAACCAATTTGGTAGCTGTTAACAACTAGGTACGATCTTTAAATAGAAAACGGCTTTATGGCCGAAACACAAAGACTCGCGGCAATATTAGATAGTCATCCATCTGATGTCTAATCATTATGATAGTTTTTAAACGACCTCTGGGTTATCCTGCTCTCAATTTTCCAAACCAGGCTTTGGTGACTCGCCAACTCTAGATCAGAGCGATGGCCAAGATTAACGATAGAATATTTAAATTGTCTTTCAATGTTGAATGGAGATAAACCTTCACCTCATTTCTAAATCAAAGCATCGTTACGCATCGGAAGTGTCATATACCAATGTTCATAGGTTTGGTAATAACAATTTGTGTTTAAACATAAATATATAAACAACTTTACACATTACGCGGGTAATTATAAAATGTCAATGTGAAATGAGCATCCTTGCAGAACAAGATTTATGGAAAGTTCCAGAAAAAATCAGTGATCAAATTTATTAATAAATAATATAAGGGTATAACAAGTTACTAACTTTAAAGCTGTGCATAACACATAGGAAAGTAGAATCTATCAAACCAACCAATAAATAAGTTTCTTGAAAAATATAGGGAAGGCCGGGCAAAGTGGACACCTTAACATTTCATGAGGTATAGGAGGTAAAGCAATACAAACAAATAAAACAACAATCAGGTTTCAATCAGCATTTATTAGACTTTTTAATATAATCAACAAAATTATGTTATAATTAGACTTTTACTTAGAATAAGACAAATACTCAAATCAGTCCCGCTATCTGCTTTGCCCGGTACCCCGGGTAAAGTGGATATACACTTTGGGCAAAGTGAACACATGGATTATTTAGGAACAATCACCGAAAAATACAAACAAAATAAATCTAAATAAAGAAAAAGAACTTAGATTATAATCAATCAGTCATCAATGCAGTCATCACATAGATTAATGCCAGGTCCTTCGTATGCTGTACATTTTTCGTGACTCCATTGCTTGCATGAATTACACTGGATCCAGTCATCAACCGGTTGATCGTTAATTTCTATATAGTCCACAAAAATAGCAGGTACAGTTTTCATCGCTTTCCTTTTCCTTATTTTCCTTAGCGTTTACTTTTTTGTTGTTTTAATAGCTTTTGTATTTTTTTTTTGACTTCACTCTTTTTCTTCGTATTTGAAGAATCAGCACTCTTTTTTAACTTTTTTTTTTTTTTTTTTTTTTTTTTTTTTTTTTTTTTTTTTCGGAATGACTTTTGCTGTTGGCCGCAGGTGGCCTTCACAGCTTCACCGGACAGTTGGCGAGCGCAGATGGCTCTCAGCCCAAAAATTTAAGCAACGGGCCTAAGGGTGTCCAGAGTGGACGCGAACCTCGGCTTAGGGCGTTGCTGGGGGAGGGCTAGTAACCTAGTATACGTTTGGGGAGAAAACGACCGGCACGTGCCGGTATCGTGAATAGGGACTGGTCGAACCTACAGGGATTCGCGGCGAAGGCCGCCCGCCGGCGGGGACGGAATCTCGGTCTTGATGTGTTACGTGTGTGAAGCAATTGAGATGCCTTACGCTTTTTGTCTGTCGCAATGGCAACAGTGATCGGATCATCTGGATCGCGAGCGACGTCCCGGGGACGTCTGCGTTTAATGGCTTCGTTAAGGCGCGGTTGTTTGCTAAAGACGGATAATTGGCAGCTGGGCAATTAAGGGGTTACTGTGTTCGATGCAGAGTCGAAGAACCGTTTGGAAGCTAACTTGAGAAACTGCGCAATGGTCGGAAGTCCTAGAGTCGATGTGAAGATATTTCATTGCGCATGTACCACGGGGCGCCCGTGGCTTTGCGCATGAACCTATTCTGAAGTACCTGTAACCTATGGATTTGATCGGGTTTTGCCTGTGCAAATACTACGCTAGCGTACGTCATAAATTGGTCTAATGCACGCCGTATAAATTTCGTACTTATTTCTAAGGGACATTTGCTACGAGCGTGCCAAGAGTTGTGCAATCGGCCGAGAGCAAGGCGCTCGGTCCGCGTACTGTCTTATATGGGCTGCAAAACTGAGCCTACTGTCTAGAACTACACTAAGTAACGGGTCTTCCTTTCCAAGGATAGGTTTCCCGACATTTTTTGATCGGAGGGAGCCTTTTTTAACGTTTTTCTTAGTTTTAGTATCTAAATTTTTATCAAGCTGGTCTCAGTACTTTGGTACTTGCTTTAATAAATTTAGCCTTTTTCCTCCTTATATAGGAGTGCTAGTAAGCACCCTCTGATTTTTGCAATTTCGTTTTCGATTTCCCCGAGCAAGCATCAATACTGTCCTCACTCCATTTGCTTGATCTGTCTTCCTTTTGTATTTGTAACCATCTAAGAAAGGAAATTCGCACAGAGGCAAAGAGAGAGAGAGAGGGAGAAGGAAAGTAATAAGTGTGCCAAAGTATATTGCTTGAAAAATACATACCGGGCAGCGGTCGTTTGAAAATGAAAATGAATAAACACTTATTCATTTTCATTTTCAAACGACCGCTGCGGGCAAAGCGGATATAGTATCACTTTGCCTGTGTTCGCTTGCCCAGTGGGATACTTGTTGATTTTAATGATCTAACCTTACATCGTAATAGGAAACGAATTGTCAATAAATAAGCAGTATTCTAACAGAAAATAATATACTTTTAAGACAGAATTGAGCCAATACAATACTAGTATTCAAACAAGACTAATTTCAAAATTACATACCTTGAAATTCGTAAGCGATGTGCACTTTTTTATTTATGTTATTTTTTTCACAAACCATGCGTGATCTCGCGCTAGCTCTCTTTGCTTGCGACTGCGGGAGCGGGAGCACTGCGCGATGGAACGAGCGCACTATGGCACCATTTAAATAATAAGATGTATCTGCTTTGCCTGGGCTATTCGCTATGCCCGGCCTTCCCCTACCTGCAATTGCAGCGAAGGTACTCAGTACACAGCGCTAGGATTATATCAAAGAATTAATAAATACTATATTGGTATCTAAAGCAAAAAATATGAAACGATAAAATAGGAATAAAAATAGGAATCATGTGCCAGTTCTTCTAAAAGCTTCCAAATTAAGTTATACTCATGAAATCTATACATTAATTCAAAGTTTCCGGACACAGCATTAAAATATCAAACTTACCCCTTAAAATACAGTTGCATCGGCAAAAGAGATTGAAACTTGAAACTGAGTCCTTGCAACGTCTTAAATTAGCCTACGCTCAAAATCCGCTAAATTAAAAGTTATATCCGGTTCCGACTGGTTTGAGCTAGAAATAATTGGAGGAGACTCAAGCTAACCGGGGCAAGGGTAACAAGCGGTTCCCTGCCGGAGCTGGGTAACAAGCCATGAACGTAGGGTTCCTATATCATTTTGAAAAGCTAGGAAATCTGATTAATGCTGTTAAAAGGTTTGTTTACATTTCTGAGTTTCCTTCGGTTATTTACAGAGTTCCTTGACTGATTCTTAGATTAATTTCCCTGAACTTATAGGAGGTTCCCTTTATCAATGACTATTGATTTATATTACTTATGGGTTAATGCATGATTTTATACACGTTGTCAGTTCGCTATATGGTTAAATTATATTTCTGTGTCTTAATTTCTTACTATTTGTTTCCTCTCAGTAACATCTTCAGCTTCATTACTAAGCTGCTACCATACATCATAAATAAATCTTAAGTTACACACACT
Organism: Leucinodes orbonalis; assembly: GCA_019425675.1. Lineage (NCBI taxonomy): Eukaryota > Metazoa > Arthropoda > Insecta > Lepidoptera > Crambidae > Leucinodes > Leucinodes orbonalis. Next base: position 37,202 of record PQWD01008551.1, read on the forward strand.
TTCAGGAAGATAATAAACAGAATGATACAATAGCATACAAATTATTCATCGGTTAGTTGTAAATACATGATAAAAAAGATACGGAAATCGGAAATTTTCCAGAAAGTTCACCCGGATGGGTTAACCTATAAAACCATAACGAGGATGCGATCCAGATGCTCAAGATTTTGCGCCTTTGCCTTTGTGCCACTGATCAAAAGTTAACCATTTTGGTACTTGTACTTTTTAAATTTTCACAAGTGTGATTTTATGGACATACAATCTAATACAGAAATACCATTAAATAAAAAATATAAAATTGGATTTGTTAAATAAGGAAATAAACACAAATATCAATGCCCTGGTATTCTGGATTTAATTTTCATAGTTCCTGAATATCCAAGAGTGCCTAATAGGAATGAACAAATGCAAACTCAAGATGTCAGATAAACCATTAAAACATCGCAATGTTTATTCGCAGTTGCCGAAAATACACCGAATGTACGTATACATTGTTATAGCAAATTGTAAACACAAAACAGAATCAGAATTTTCTCGTTCTCAATACTGAATTCAGAGAGTAATACATGGTTTTTGTTATTTCATAGAAGAGAATGGTTGGTTCAAACAATGTGCATGGCTTGCTTTTCCAAGTTTTTAGTCGTTCCGGATAGTGTCAAATACAACATTACAATATCAGTGATGAAGTCGTTGAGACATAGTTGTATTTATAGAATTAAATATGTAGCACCTGAAAATAATGAACAAAAATATAACAGTGCAATTAGCGAAGGCTTTAAATTTAAATCTTGTTAAAGATTTTAGTTTAGTTTTAATATCGGAAGCCATATAATATTTAGAAATAAATTGATTCATATTAGCAATCGATTTGTCGCCTTCTTTCTAGTTAGCAACAGAATAGAATAGCTAGCAACTGAATAGCTTTTATATAACTACGGTTAGTAATTATCTCAACCCACACATTATGTTTCTTCTTAAAGAAGCGACGTTAATTTAGTATAGATTTACTTAGCAGTATTTGTTCATAAATGATCATATTGGTTGTACAATAATAGCTGGAGAACGCCTGGGTGTCCTATTGTTTTGGTATTGAAATCGTAAACTATTCAGTGGTCCAATGTTTGTCCAATTTTTGTCCGGCAGGATTAACCGTCAGCAGGCCAGGTTAACTTTAAGATTTTGGATATTAGAAGTCTAGTATAAAATTCAATCTGATTTTGTTAAAAAAATATATAATACGTAGGACACTTAAGTTTAAAATTTAAATATATTCTAAATATAATTTAGACTTATAAAAGTACCTGTAGATACAGAGAGATTATTAAAATAATAAAGCTGCTAGTTTCATATAATTCCCTATGTTAGACTGTTTTCAAAAAATAAGTTAAATGCAAAATTGAATACGGCAGGAATAATGATGCTACTTCACCAGCTCTATCGCCTTCAAAAGGTCATCTTAGGAATGAAAAGCATATGGTGGATACGTCCAAGTATTTAACATAATGATGTTACACCGTTAAGAGTGTAAACTAATATTGTGTTATTTGCATGAAGAGCAAATGTTATTTATATTTGACGACCCATTTGGTGTTGCGGTTGAGAGGTCGGCCGCAACACCAAGGGTTCCGGGTTCGATCCCCGGGCAATACAAACATTTGTGTGCATGAACATGTCTGTTTGTAATGGTCTGGGTGTTTTCTATGTATAATATGTATGTATTTACAAAAAAAAATGTATATATGTATGTTTATCCGTTATTTAGTACCCATAATACAGGCTTAACGCTTAACTTGGGGCTAGATGGCGCTGTGTGAATGTCAGTGGATATTTATTTTATTTATTTATTTTGCTTAATACGAAATATAGAAGCATAACCTCCAAGTCGGTTAAAACTTGCGAGATGTTTGAGTACTAAACACTTTTACCCAATGTTTAAATGGTTTAGAACTGATAAAATTTAAAAGTGAATTTCTTTAATCGCGCCGTAAACTAACGTGAACAGTAATCTTAATTTAAATGAGACATTTGTATGCGTGTGTACTACTGCACAGCTCATGCATATTTTACATGCTAATAAGATGAAATATTCGATATCTACATAATGTTTTAATAATTTCGTGACAAATCCTCATAAGTTTAAGTTTGACATGGGGTTTTGAACTACCTTTAATATGCTTTCTTTGACATAACTTAATTTAAGCTTTAGGTAGGTTAAAAAGATTTAGGTAAATTTATGATGTTCATTAAACGGAACATTAGTTTGTTGTTTAAGTTAATTCTGATAACGGTGTTTTAGATGTTCTTCAAAAACGTTTATATATAGGATTATAGCTAAAGCTACAAGTTCCTTTACACTGGCCGATGGGTGTTACTTAGTAGCTACTATTAAAATAATTTAACTTGATTAGATATTAATAACTTCAATTTTCCCAAATGTATTTTAATTTTACTTAGTAAAAGATAATGAGAGCATATCCATAAGAATCCAACACTATTATTTCCGCTGGCTAACGGAAAACAAAAATAAACATAAGAGTAGGCAACGAATAAAAGAAAAGTTGGAGTGGGGAGCATCCCGGAATAAGCAAGTGGTAAGAGGCAAGACGGGCAGGGTGTTTTGCGGGGAGGTTCCTCCCTCCGGGTTTGGATTCTTTGTTTATCATCATGTTATTTTTATACAAATTGCGGGGTTTTTTTTTCGATTTCCCGCTTGAGTGGCCAGTGCTTTATTGTCGGGTCTTTTCGTGTATTTCGACATTAGGTATTTGTCTTATTCGACATTATTTTTTACATAGGTGAATAATTTTTGTTGAGGATAAATCATATGAGGGTCAGTGGCGCATTGGTGAAGACTGTTGCAGCAGGCTCATATCTTGCCACATTCCCTTTTTCGAAATTTCATTTTGTACGTTTATCTGAAGCTCTTTCGGTGAAGGAAAACATCGTTAAGGAACCTGCGCACACCTACGAAGAAATTCAAGGTTGAGCGTGAAGTCGGCCAATCCGCACTGGGCCCGCGTGGACGACTAAGGCCTGTACACCCTCTATGGGTAGGCTCGTTCCCCATGTATAATGAGCTGATGAAATCACTTACATACATATATTAGAATTTATATTGAATTGTTGATAAATTAGATTTTGCGTTGTTAGTTTGTATTTATTAATGGTATAATAAACATTAACAAACAATGAAAGATCAAATTACACAAGTTGTATAGAAAAAAGTATAACAAAAACGGAATATTTTTTGTCACCACAACATCTCTCTGAGAGAAACGTGTTTTGAATTGAGTCCCGGATGTCTGAAATGGCTTTGTTGTTCACTGTCAAACAGTTTCAAGTGCCAGATGCTGTAGACGCTAATTTTTGATTTATAGATTTTCTAAGTGGCAATTGTAGAATCTAATGTTTGTAGCTGAGGTATAAAAAAGCTTTTTTTTTTATATATTGAACCACATAGTTCAGCACGTCTAGTAACAAAAAAAGTTTAAGCGCCATGACATCGTCACTGCAACAAATATTCAAAGACTTCTATATAAAAAAACATTAATATCGCTACTGTGTTTGGTTTCACGGCAGTCAGTGTAAATAACCTACACACAAGATCACAAGCTAAATAGTTTACTAAGCTTTGTAAATTACTAAACTCATGTGCCACGGTTTTGGGCCAAAGTTTGTTGTCCATTGTGTAATAGAATGATTTATGGGGCGATAAAATTTATGAGTTGCATTCGCGGAACTAAAAAATCTCGGATGACATATTTAACGTGGTGCGTAACCAACGGATGTTAAAGGTAAGTTCCGCTTGTATCCTTTGGTGATGCCTTGGGTCAGCCGTGATTTTATTAAGCTGTACGCAGATAGTTTGTGGATGAACATAAAATAAGTAATGACAATGTTCCTCATTTATCACCCCTAAATAAGCAGTACCTTAGAAACAATAGTTGGTTTCCAAACAATATATTGAACGAAAGGTGGGGTCCTTTGTGGTTTTGTCCATAGTAGCTCGTTGCATTTAGTGTTCGCGCACGTGTTCACCCCCCTAGCATTATTACGTCGTTTTGATACTGATTTTAGGGAGCTTTTTATACATTTTTCATCAGTTCCTACATAGATTGTCAACCTAAAAAGTAATAAAAAGTAGCAATGCTTAAGCTTGTCTCTGAAACGAGATTTCTGTATCAGACCAAAATATAATTAGATAATAAAATGTTAATCGATTAAACGGCCGAAGCAACTAACTCAGACGCAAAAATGTAATTACATACATTTTGTGGTTTTATAACTTTTTAAAATTATTAACAAAGTTTAGGTTAATAACTTGTGGAATATGTTGTTTTCTTTACGTGCTTATCCAATTTGTGATTTTACAATTGTATATTTGAGTTCAATGGAATACAGTTTGATGTTACATAATATTCAGAAAAAAATAAAATAAAACAAAACACTAATCTAGCAACCCGTATTTGACTTATGAAATTAATAAACCCATATCTATTGTACGAAGGTATTATAAAGATAATATAAAATTATTTTGTTTTTCCAATGATGTGTTTATCGTGCGAGGAGTTAATTTAACCAAAGTTACAGTATTTCTTTAGATTTCGCACATCCCACTGCACTTTGAAAAGTGCACCCTGCCCAAATTAGCGATGATCATAATCAAACGGCCTCGGCACGTGTCTCGTGCAATTACATGACCGGAATGATTTTTGTATGTGATTCCGATTGTGCTTTCCCATTGCACGCGTCGGCACTTCAAATCAAGTGCGGTGTATTTGTTGATCAAAGTTTTTTTTTTTAAATTCGAGTATTTTATTGTTCATATGTAGGTAAGTACCTAAGTAAGTACACTGATTGTATAATAGTCAATGTTACCTCCCAAAGAAAGTACAGTAAATATCTACAAAGGCTACATTTTAATGTTACATATGATTCTGTTTGAATGTATGGATAGGCTTTTCCACATAGGATGACTATGGGGAGTTTAGCAAGACGAGTCCAATGCGGATTTAGAGTGTTAGCGACTACCTTCCTATGATAATAGGCAGAATGCAGAACTTGAGATGATTGTTTCGGTCTCCCATCCGATTAATGACCAATACGTAAGTTGCTTGACTTTTCTGATCGTCAATCGAACGCACTAGCCGCTACGCCATTTGGCCTTCGTCTGTACGACTTGAATGTGACATAGGTATATACCTATAATCGTATCGAGTTAATGAACCAGCTGCACAGAGGACATGACGTGGTTTTATGTAACAATCACTATATAAGCGCTCGGACCGATAACTTAACTTGCCGTTCGAAGCACAGGATATTTTCTCTTTTAAGAATGTCCGATGATTCATCTCTCGACGATGTAACAGCACCATCTAGCCCCAAACCAAGCATTTACACCAGTTTACAACGGATAAATATACTTATATACATTTAATAATCATACCTATATACAACAACCCCATATCAATACAAACTCACGGGGATCGAACCCGGAATCCTTAGTGCAATAGCCGACGTCTTAACCATTACTCCAGATGGGTCTTCAAACTACGCTACGCTACTTATTTCGAAAGCTAAGGAGTCGTTTATAAACCAATAGAATTATATAAAACGCACACTATTTTCCTTATCCTCACAATAGATCTTTTGTCATTGATAAATACAAAGTCATGTTTTAGCAATATTTTATGACATCACATCGAAATGCAAGTGCATACTCACTGCACCAATATGGCCGCTATCTGATGCAAAATTGCAGGTCATGTTGATACAAGTGATTTTGCGGTCAAGTTAGAATCGTGTTTGTTACACTAATGTGTAAAATATTCAGCATCTTAGCATTCTGCGACAACCTGAGCTTTTCACATTTGACAAAGAAACATACCTATTGGTAAATAAATAATTATCCACTAACATTTACACAGGCGCCATCTAGCCCCAAATTAAGCATTAGCCAGTAATATGGATACTAATAACGAATAAACATACTTATATACATGGACGTATAAAAAAATAACGGGCGGAGTCTCGCTAACAACGAGTTCTATACTATATATTTATTCTTTAATATATAAGTACATCGTCCCCACCGAGGGGCACGAGCATACCCGAAAAGGGTGATTAGGCCTTAGTCGTCCACGCGGGCCCAGTGCGGGTTAGACGACTTCACGCACAACCTTAGGATCTCTTCGCAGGCGTGCGCAGGTTTCTTCACGATGTGTTCCTTCACCGTAAGAGCGTCGGATAACGTGCATATAATTTCGAAAATGCATAATGAACTGATGATGATATAGGTACAACGCCGACACCAAGTTGGTCATCTTTGATATGGCAACCCCTGTCGTGCTGTAATTGAGAAGTCGTATAATAATAAGGGGCCCAGGTTCGATCTCCGTGCAGTACAAATATTTGTGTGCGTGAACATGTCTCCACTTTACGCATGTTTCTATATATAAAAAATACTACCCCGTGCATTGAGCGCGGTACCCTAAATGTTCAAATTGCCTCGCGGGGGGTCAATAAGCAAGACGACTTGTTGATTGGCGTTAACAAGAATGAATAAGGATAAGATCCGAATAAATGCCTATAAGTAGTATTCGGATTTCCAAGTTAGTATAAATAAATAAATCCTTGAAAATTCGGCCAATAATTTTGCAGTTTCATGATAAATTGTATTACAATTAGGTTATATTGGATCTTTGATTTAAATTTAAATAGGATAACTAAAAGTTATTCTTCTTAGCTTATGGATTTCAAATGCATGTTGAAACTGTTAAAGCCCAGAAGCTAGGAAAGTACGGTGTTTTCATCGTAGTTTATAAGTAAAATGGTTGGTTTTACATCCTAACAGATAACTAATAATGTTAACAATCAGAAGTCTACTTTTCATAATTATTAGTTCATAAAAAGTCCGCCGAGCAACTTTGAACCTGCACCCTCTAGGTCTCCCTTTCGACCCTCCAGGACGGAAGGCACGGTCCACACCAATGATCCAGCAACACTATTGACACTGCTTTTTTACCTTTTCACAAAAACATATTTACAAAGATATGTATAACTACCTACTTCCAATCGCCCCTGTTTTGTCTTAGCTCACAAAAAACCGAAATACTAGTAATTACTTATTCACTCTGCCTTAATCGGTATGACAGCGCTAACAAGCTCCAAATAAGTTCATATCCTTCCTCAATGCCCAAAAAATGCTATTAATCTTAATTCAAACTATATTACCACGGACAAAAAGTGCAAATCTCATAGAGAGAGCGAGTGCGCAAGCGCACAAAAACATGCCAATATTGCAACTCAGCGCCAATGTAATTAATTCAAAGCATTATTGTGCAATCTGTTGTCGATATTAAAACGCATTTAAACAAGAACAGGGCATCTGTAGAGTTGTTATATTTTAAATTAAAGAATAAATAGCTCTTTTATTCGATTAGTCACCCCCTGAATATGAAAGGACTTCTGTTACAGAGTATCTTGTTAGGCTTAATCTGGTGCAACATGAACCCTTCGGTTTGATATTTTTAAATACAGTCACTAACCATCGAATTTAGTCTAGCATACTACTGCACTCAAAATCAAGGCGAAGTGCAGACACTAAAATGACTTTTCGAATGTAAAAAAATATCATGCATATTTTACAGTAGACATTGATTGTCTTTTTCTAGCACATTTATTGTATAACAAAGTAATTTATTATGTTTATGCGCAAAATAATCGAAACCAATGCTACGGATATAGTCGCGTATTTATAAAAAAATATATTTACTCCTGATGTTACCTCATTTACAATTAGTAAAAGTAAAAGAACTTTAGTTTTTGACTCAAAAGTTTGAGCTGATAAATATTCATAATAAGTATACCTATATAATAGCAACTCCATAGCTTGCATTGTCCAGGGTTGTGCATTAGCGATTCATTCTGATATGTCATCGCAGTGCGTCAGTAAATCCCTTTGTGGCAGCCCTGCCGCGGCCCTCAAACCGATTGTGATCCCTTTTTATACTGCATTATTCAAATTATCAACACTTTTATATCTGAGTACCATCCGCCGTCTGGGGGTTAACGAAAGCCAATCTGACTCTTACTTGTGTTGTAATAAAGTCGAAAGTATTCGTGTATCAGGTGATTGCCAGCTTTGTGTGATAGGAAATCTTGTAAAAGTTTAATTCTGTGCAATCTATAACAGAGTGCAAAGAGCAACGACGGGACCTTTAGAAAGGGATTTATAATAATGTTGGTTTTAAAGGCTATTTGCATATTTGACAAGAATCTGAATGCCCAAAGGAATTGCTGCATCGATGATTGTCTCGAGATAACGAAAACTTAAACTGGCTTCTATTTAATAGAAAATCATTAGTAGTAGGTATAGACTCAAGCCCCTGCTAACTTCTTTCGTGGTCCGGAGGTCTAAGCGTTTAATAAAGATTCCTGGTTGTTTAAGAGTTATAATCCTAAAAAAAAGATTTCTTCAGACATTACAGGTTAAATCACCTAAATATCTGCAAAGAAAGATGCTTCCGTGCTTTATACAATGATATTCTGTATATATAAAGGTAGATACGCCAACCGTGCCTCAAAAATGAACCGCCGAACAGAGTACTGTATGTACTCTTTTGTTTAGGTAAATGTGTTCGAAATTCGAAATATGTGTATGTGTGCTGTCATTGCATTCGGAATACTTTTTTCGAATGTTTTGTGAGCATATCACGAATCCATACTTTTTTACATCATTGGCTTTACATAATGCCTATATTAGACTCATAGAAAGTTATGTGCTGAAACATTAATGTTGGCTAATTTAGTCAATGTTTGTTTAGTCCAAAAAAGATATCGTATTTACAATTTTATCATCTTATATAATTATGGTAAATTAAATTATAAACTTCGACTTTTTGTTTACTAGTACAATGTACAATTAAGAATCATTCATAACAATGAAATTAAAGTAACTATAGGCAACGGTATCAACTTATAAATCTATTTCCAAACATTTTCACCCCGCATTACTTGCATTTTCATGAGCATTAATTTTCAACGCCCTCCCAATATCAGATTGAATATGCTAGATATTTCAAAATGAGCCGATACCGCGGAATGTTTATTCGCCACTTCATCACGCTCAGACGCTGCCCATTGGTCACAATTGCTGGTGGGCGGCTTACATAAAACATAATTCGGAATTACTCAAAACGTAAATCCATGACCAGAATAATCTATCCAGAAGCGTACGCTGTCCGTCGGTGACAGTAAATATTATGATTTCATCCGAAATCTTGCATCTCTTACGTCAATGTGACGTCTGTTTCATTACAGTATTCCAGAGTATTTTCACGTAATGTCAAAATTTTTAATACACTGATAGGTCTTAATCCAACAGCAAAACGGCTAGAATCGTCCGCTTCAAGTCTCTATAGTCCTATTTCAATAACGGCGCCGGCTTTATAAATTATGTCACGGTATGTCCGGCCGTCATTTCTGATCTCTTTGTCCTTAATATATTTTCGAGCTTATTGTTTTTGATGTGGTCTTTAATCCACTCTTTCATCTTAATCGTCAGCTTTTCTGGTAATAGCTTAATGAGGATTTATAGGGTTTGATGTATTGTCTGCCTGTTTGTCATTCGGTGGAACAACGATGCTAAGCCACGGGTTGGATGACAACTGACGTCAGTGCCACTGTGTATTAATAAAGCTATATTTATTGATCAGAGATCGGCAAGTGCGTCGCTGCTGCATCTCTTCCAACTGTTTCAATTGGCAAACCTTCTATTGTCGCTTGTTCAGCATTCGCCTTCATCTAAACACCGTAGACATACCCACCTGCGCAATGCAACAATAAATCGCACCGCAGCTGGCCACTTCGGTCAAAAATCATATTTTTATATCACCACCAACATTAATAATGCTATCAAACGCGGCCGAAATGCTAAAACGACGGTCGGCTGTAAAATATAAGCGGCAATTGCTAGGACATCTCGGCATAGCTATTAAATAAAAGTCTTTTTACATTAGATAAATCGCGCGCGTTATTCGGGAACATCTGTCCCTTGCCGATTACGCCCATACATTATGCACAGTTTGTTGTTTTTAATAAAAAGTTTAATCCGTTCGGTTATGACGGCAATTTGTCAGGGCCGATGGAAAAACTTGGTCGATTACCGGTGGCGCTCGCGATGGCAGGGATACCTATTACGGGGATATTTGTTTTATTTGCAATCGCGATTATGTCATGTTTATTTATGCGTTCGCTTTTGTGTTCCATTAGTGTTTTCCCTTTTCATCTTCGCCGCTTATTCACTTGTCTTTTATTTTCGGTGTCTCATATTCGCGTCAAAAAGGCGCGGAAACATACATCGTCGTGCTGTTCCGATTTCGTCACCTTATAACGTCTTACTCGTACAACCATTTACAGTTCAATGTGGTCTTAATGAAGAGCCGATAAAATGTATATTGTGGTATTCGTCACGACTCGCGAGCAATTAATCGGCGGTCTTTTTTGAGCATTCGCTTTAGAGATTTAGTGCACGTCTGCACCGTTGATTTGCGGGAATATTTTCACGTTTCTTTGTCGCGTGGAGTACAAGAATGCAATATTTTACTAAGGGCAAATTCCGGAGATTTCTCTGAGAGTGATAGCAGAAAGCAAGGTATGTGAACGGGTCTGATTTAGTGTATGGTGTCAATGGAATGATGCATCGTTCACATTAGAAATGCGGATTGCAACGGATAAAAATACATGTAGTAAACAAATTAATTTATAATACCTATTATGCTAGGCTATTACCCATCAAAAATATATAAAATTCACGGTATGAACTAGATGTGTTAAGACAAGATAAGTGGTTCATATTATGTCAATTTATGAAACAAAATGTACCTTAACTAAAATTCATTGTAACATAATGAAAGCTCCTTCTCAATTCGCACATTAATCAAGTATTAACTAATGCAATTTCCTCACTATGTTTTCCATAACCGTTAGCGATAAAATCTCATTTGAATTGCAAGAAACAAGTTTATCATATTACCTACATTCTGGGATATGAATGCGAGAAATTTGAAAACTTACTTGCATTCTAGAAGGTTCGAATATTATACTGTATCACTTATTACAACAAAACAGACGAAAAAGTATCAATTCCACATAGATGTTTCTATGAAGAATACAAAGTAAAATAAGATTGTTAAATACGGCCGATAAAATAGTCACATAGCCAGTATGTACCGAACAATACCAAGAAACTCCTTTATAGGCGGCATTATGACCAAATGAGGGAATAAAGCCTGGAAAAGCATGTGATTGTTGAAATACAAACCAGTGTCCTGTGTCAGACTAAACGACTTTGTAAACACAACTTATTGTAACAAAACACAATTTTAACAGCAGTAAAAATATTATTTGATGTGGAAACTTCAGATTAAATGTTACGTTATGTTGATGTTGCTTACTTGTTAAATAATTTCTATCACCAGAAAGATAAACTTTTCTTACTTACTGATACTAAGTTTCTTGCCGAAGTCTTCATGAAGGCCCTTGCTATTTTGAATGACCTGTACCGGTGGTGGATCCAATTGAAGTTTATAAGCATCATCCAGATTGTGAGATGATATGATTTTTATTCTTTTAAGTTATTTTTAGTGCCCCCTGTTTATCGCGATCTCAGCTTCAAGTTTAGATCACTTCGTGGAAGGAGGTAAATGTTACAATGCATGTTTTTGCCACTTTGGTTACGTTAAGTTAAAAAACTCCGACAACATACTTAGTCAAATATTCAAAAATGTATTACTTATTAATGAGAATAATGTTTTACGAATTTTAAAAGTAATGACAATAATTCAGCAATTTCCTCTTCTAAATGTCAATTTGTACCTGTTAGAAGTATTTACACCAATTACTTACCAATCATCTTGTTACAGAACATCGGCAACGTCACAGCCGAGTTGGAAATCCAGAGGCTTCAGCATGAGCAGCTCCGACGGCAGGAGCTGGTGCGGCGAGGGCAGCATGGGATGTACGCTGGACACCACTTGGGCCTGTTACCTCTGCTGGAACAGATGAGGCCCCAACAGCAACCACCACCTAATGTAAGATTCACTTGACAGTTTTATTGCCGACAGTATAACAATTTACAGTTATGGTCATATAAAAGAAAGAAAGAAAGAAAGATTTACTAGCTCAATGACTGTCTAGAATTCGTTGTGCATGTCTGTGTATATTAATATATTTAAAGTACCACACGCGGTGACGAGTATTGTGATTAATAACACTAGCTCTTGAAAGTCCATTGCAGGACTAAGGACCTACTTCACGATAATTAACGGTGTTGCCTTAATCTTTGGCACGTGGGTTGAAGATAGCAGTACCTATAAAAGGTTAGGTGTAACAAGAGAACGCTGCTTCCCGTTCTCTGCTGAATGTTTAATCCTTAAAATGCTTCTTACGACTGCGAGAAGAATTATAGTTGTGACAATTGTATTCTAATCACCACACATGCTTGCTACAACATAATAGAATATAAATAACAGTTGAATATCAAATCTATATAAAATGTTTCAACTGTGTTGTAAAATTGTATGCTAAAGTTTCACTCTACGAAATCCAAGAGTGATTGTAACATCATCGATTGTAACACTTGCGCCAACGCCATTGCTGTTGAAGACGAACTTAAAAATGAAAGTGGTTGTACTAATTACGATCCTAAAACCGGTGTTTGTTATATAAAATTATAATCAACTTTTTAGTTGTGCCCGTGTTCCATTTGTCATTAAACTGAAGGCTATAAACAACATAAACATGTTGAAGCACCAAGTTAATTGATGTTATATTTCTCGAAACGGATGGTTGCGTAAAGATGGCTCCGATTGTTAACCGATCTCGATTTGTAAGTGTTCTGCTCAACTTTCCTATTAAGCGCTTCTTGCTTCATAACTATTTTTCATGTTATCTACCGTGTGTTCCGCTCGCGGCTAGTTTACGTAATTGTGTTTGACAATTTTATTGTCTTGTTCCAATTTAATTTTTACATTCTAATTTCATATTTTGTCATTTGCATAAAATTGTGGCGAGACATGCCGCGTCGTAGGTTTTAAATTTTTTCGTATGTAATTATTTGCTAGATATTAATCAGTAGAGCAGTCTGTGCCAAAAATGTCATTTTTATTATTATCGTTACAAATTCAAATAATAATAGGAACCCAAACATTTTATAGTTCTTAAGAATACAATGTCGTATTAGACACTTATATTTAGATGAGGTCGTTGAGTATTAAACCAAGTATTAGAGCTACAAAATAATTTGTTTGATTCTGCCATTACTTCAGCCTAATATACCCACTGCCTAAGGACAGCATCCCCTAATAACTTCCACGCGGTCCAGCCCCTATCAAAAGACATCCATTGTCTTCCTCAACTGTGTATAGTCCATCTGGTTGTTGAAAACATAGGCAGTCCAAAGAAGAACAAGGAAATGAACCTACTTATCCTTATCCGTAATTTGTGAAGCTTTCTACATAGTAAATAAATAAATATCTACTGACATTCACACAGCGCCATCTAGCCCCAAACTAAGCAATAGCCTGTAATATGGAACTAAACAACTGATAAACATACTTATACACATTTTTTTATAAATACATACATATTATACATAGAAAACACCCAAACTAATAAAAACATACTTGTTCATGCACAGAAATATTTGGACTGATTGAGGATCGAACCCGGAACCCTTGGTGTAATAGCCGACGTCTCAACCATGATACCAAATGGGTCATCAAATTTATAATACGTTAATACAAGACATTCTTCATTATAGGTGGTACCCACATCGCCATGGCCAGCAACCGCGCAGCTGGCTCAGTTGACTGCGAGCGCCCGATCTCCTCCCCCCCAAGACCCTGACGCGCCGTTGAACCTGAGCAAGCAGAGGTCTCCGTCACCAGCCCAGGCGATGATGCTGCCGAGATTTGTGCCCTACCCACCTATGGATGAGAGCCCGCAGTACAATATGCCGAAGGAGGAGGACTACAATCCCGGTGTTAATGGTGAGTTTTTCCAGTTTGGTGACGAATTTCGTGGTTGCGTAGCGGTTATTGCGTTTAGTTGACGATCCCCAAGTCAAGCAACTGTAGAAACTGGTGGAGGTAACATACATCTCGAGTGATTTATTGCTTACAAAAATAAAAATGCAATGAATTAGATATGTTTAGGAAAATAATGAAAATAATGAAGTTGAAGAAACATTTTTATCAATATTATATTGTTTACTATATTTTTATTGTTTAATAAGTATATTGTTTATGAATAAACAAAAGGTTGGTTATAGATTCATTTGAGTAACTATAATTTGTTTTAACAATATTTATTTAACTAGATTAGAGATAGACATTATGCATGCGCGTGTTTGTAATTAAAATATTCAACTTTTGCAGAGTACCAGTTCTACAAAAATTAAGTAACAATAATGATTTTTATTTCGCAAAAGTTTTACAATATTTCAAACTAGACTTAAATGTAAACATTGTAGTATAACTGGTACTGATGGTTCTTGCACTAGACTATAAAGTTTGTATCTCAAGAACCAGTTCAAATTTTGAGTTACAAAATTATCTTCCGGGCATAGTCAGTGCAAGTGTTAGTGTTAAAGTGATTTTGTGAAAATAATAATAATGATTTGGATTATGGTTAGGTTAGGTAAGTGTGTGTATGAAATCTTAAGTCTCATTAAAATTATGTTTCTCACTTAATAAAATTAGAACCATCGACATACTCACATGCGTATTGGCAATTATCTTCAGATCACAAACTTTAAAATATCAAGGGATTTACAAAAAAGCATTGTTATTCTAATAATAGTTGAAACAAAGTAAAATCTGGGGATAACCTCTCGGAATCGGATTTTCCTCATATAGTCACTGACATATTAGTATGATAATTCATTCAAATCTTCCAATTAATACTGAATCACGTGTGATGATAAAAGATACCGGTTTCGATGACATGGTTTTGGTTTTAGTGGACTCTTAGTGTAATGTTGGTTAATTTTTTCAACCAATGTGGTGTAATGGTTGAGAAGTCGACTATTACACAAAGGGGTACCGGGTCAAATACCCGGGTAGTACAAACGTTTTTGTGTACGATGTATGTTTGTATTGGAATGCGGGTTTCAATAAATCCGTTGATTAGTAACTACCCACATTACAAGATCCATGCTTAAATCTAACCTACATGACGCTATATATATATATATATATATATATATATATATATATATATGTCATTGAATATCGATTTCATTATATTTAATGTTAATGATAAAGTACCCAAGTATATGCAATTGTATTAATGAAAATAAATTCATAAAATATTTATGCTACTCAATATTACATCCGGACAATACGTGGTATGACGGAATTCGCACTTTAGTTGTGACATATCAGCTGATTTACAATGTCGCCAAGTTTCTTTGATCGTGATTTTAAATAAATGTAAAAATTATTACACGTAATGTAAGCAGCAATGTAGATTTGTTTATACGTGACGAAGTTTCTTCTAATTGTGCTATAATTATGTCAAAATGTAACAGAAACGAAACATAATGATATAATTCATGATTTCCGCTGCTGAAAATAATAGTATGTATTTAGAACCTAACGATCATACTGTGGGTAAAACGATGTTAGTGACTAATTAGATCAAATGATCTTTCTTTACGATCTATCAACTTTTGTCTATGGCATTACAACACTATGAGTAACTGTGTTAGATAGGTAACTAGGCCGCATATTTTAAACCTTTTTTGGAATAAAACAAAATATTCAATATGTGGATAATCATCACGATAGTTCGAGGCATTAAAAAGGGTGTAATAAATTTCATATTAACGTAAAATTTCTCTCTATCTTTTAGGACAAAATGTCAAATATCGCTTGACCATGACGAATCGAGACAATAAAATACTTTAATCAGACGTCTCCTGAAAATATCATAACAAGCAATGGATTATAAAACGTTAAATTAATCATCATCATCATAAGCTCATTAAACGTCCCCACCGAGGGGCACGAGCCTACCCGTATAGGGTGATTAGGCCTTAGTCGTCCACGCGGGCCCAGTGCGGATTGGACGACTTCACGCACAACCTTCGAATCTGGCGTGCATGAAGGTTTCCGCACGATGTTTTCCTTCACCGTAAGAGCGTCGGATAACGTACATATATTTTCGAAATATCGAAAACACATTGGTACGTGTCGGGATTTGAACCTCAGTCACAGTCCACATTGCGCCACCGACGCTCGTTAAATGAATAGACATAATTAATATTGTGCATACATGCAACAATTTATCGAGTAAATCTATTGATAACACTCAGAATGCACTCACAAATGTTACGAAATATGTGCAACGTGAATAAACAACGCATCTCTAGATAAATGGTTATAACGTCGAGATATTTGAAATGAAGAAATGCACCGTGTCACCGCCAAACATTTGATATTTCGTATTTAATTGCTAAATATAATTAATATGTTTTGGTCACTGAACAGTTATGTGCCAGTAAACCGTGATCAGGGGTGGGTGATGTCAATTGGAAACAAAGTACCTAATCATGACGTCCGATGACGATTTATTAGCTCCCCTGATTCAATAATCGGTTGACTAAATAAGCTACCAATAAAAAACCAGCCTTCCTGTTAGGCTGGTGATTAAAAAAACAATTTGTGACAAGTATTACATTATATATGTAAAATTAGCAACGAAAAGTCATCACCAATTAAGAGGATTTACAGGGTGAATATTGAATCATTGGCATCTATTCGATCTATTGTTGCACTCATATTATGGAATGTTTTTACGGGAACCTAATACCATTTAGATGAATAACACTATACAAAATTAATGGTAAATATATAAATTATCGTATTGCATTTAGCTACCGCGCCTGCGCCGTCCTATGCTTCACCGGACGTTTAATGAGCTGATAACGATGATGTTACTTTTGCAAAATCACAACATAAAAGCATCATAACTCTAAATAGGCCTCTATTTAACTGTGCCAACCCTACTGTTTCCAGCTAAATTCACACACAAAATGCGTTATTTATACAAAATATCATATCGCCAGTAATAATTCTGGACACGAGAAAATGGTGGCATCTGGATAGAGGCTATGCTTTGTGAAATTGTGAAACGTATGAAATAATGTTTGATATTAATTAAACCAGATACAATCTTTGGCTGTCTTACATTTGGCAAGTGTGATGATTAAGCGTAGACCTAATGGCCACTGACCCATAATTGAATGGTTTTCATGATGGATTAATTAATGCTTTGGTATGGGATCATCTATTAGGGATTTCAAAAAAGTTTGATTTGGTATTTTTTCAACTAAAAATTGTACATATGAAATTAATGTGTTGTGGTAATTCAAAAACATGTCATTAAAACCAGTTCAAAAAGCTTTCATTGAACATTAAGGCCCGTATTCTAGAACGAGACTCAACGATGATCTTTACTTTAATTGATTTAGAAAGAAATATTGCTATTTATCGTATAGAGCACTATTCCTTTTTCACTCTACTTAAGTGAAGATCAACGCAATCAATGCTTAAAACTTTTTCCTATTGGAATAAAAACAATAGCCACTGACATTCACACAGCGCCATCTAGCCCCAACGAATATGTTGTATTTGTCGCTTCAAAACTGTTCTTATAAACAAATAATATCAATAACAGTCTTTAAATATACATAGTATTTCAGAAATCAAAGAATTAAGTGACACCAATAAGTTAGGTTAGGTAAAGAGCGTCGGTGGCTCAATGGTGTGGACTGTCTGTCGCCTTCGTACCGGTAGGGCTGAGGTTCAAATCCCTACACGTACCAATGTGTTTTCGAATTTTCGAAAATATATGTACGTTATCCGACGCTCTTACGGTGAAGGAAAACATCGTGAGGAATGCACACCTGCGAAGAGATTCGAAGGTTGTGTGTGAAGTCGTCCAATCCGCACTTGGCCCGCGTGGACGACTAAGGCCTAATCACCCTATACGGGTAGGCTCCTACCCCTCGGTGGGGTCGTTTAATGAGCTGATGATGATGATGAATAAGTTAGGTGGTAGATTATTAAAATAAAATGCGTGCGAGTGATTAGAGTTAAAACAGCATAGAAGCTTTTATTAACAATTAACTATAACAAAAACCATTAAGCTTGAGTTTTCACCAACCATATAAGGCTTTAAAAAGGCCGATCTTCATTTGATAAAAGGATTACTAAAATTGAAAGATGTAAGCGTAAAACGGAATTAATTGTACCTGATTTTAATCGTCCGCCTTTGTAGATTGCCGTACGGTCAACATAAGGAATTTGATACTTAATGTATGGTCAAGTAAATTCTTGTATATGTACAAATATATTATGATGAAAGTATGATTGTGAGTGGAGATATGATTTTTCATTACTTTGTGGATTATGTTAATGGGTGGCAGGCGGTATCACTTACCCTCGGGTTAACCGTCAACTGCTCCTTATTTTAATGGAAATATAATAAAAACATTACCCATAGTATTTTACACATTTATAATTATGTTAATAGGCTATCTGGACATCCATGTGTCAGGAATGGGTTGGACCGGAGTGATATCTACTTGTAACCTATTCCATAAAAAGTAAATTTTTAAAGCTGTTGTAGGGATGGAACTCTTGTTTCCACAGACATCCGAATATACAATTAGACTGGAGAAGCCGCCAAGTTTATAGGCAGTCCTAGTGTCGCAATTTCTTTTCGGTTCTTACCTGTGAAAAGTTATTATATTTCTTGGTAAATTTACTGATTCATTGCGATGATGGCATGTTACAATTGCACAGGATGGCATTTTGGAAAAACGGTAATTTCTTCTAATATTCGTGCGCCTTAACTCGTCTCACAGAGCGTAAACTGGCAGGTAGTGTATGCTCGTTGAGCTTACATTTGTTGCACTTTAAACGCGGCTTGCCCCATCTCCTGTATTGGGAAATCTGTGCTTGTTTATATTTGCAACTAGGTGTCCCCCGTGGTATTACCCGCGGTACCATAAGATATCCTCGCGCAGTAGAACATAACCTAATAGTAAAAAGTATACGCGGTGTTTAATTTTTTCGAAAATTAAAGTAGCCTATGTTTTTCCTTATTATATCAGCTACCTCAGGTGGCCTACCTGCTAAAAAAAACCCGTCGAAATCAGTACCGCCGTTGCAGAGATTATTTTAATGATTTCGATATTTGTGATTGCTGGGGAATGCACTTGAAAATTAATATTTTTTTTATAAAATGTGACTTTTTATGCAGATTAAGATTAATAGTTTATGGTCAAAAAGTTACGCGTATTACTTCAGTATTAATTTTATAACCATTGATCGTGCTGACCGTACCTGATTACGTATTTTAATGGCACGACTTGGTATTTGTTTGTGTCGTTTTATGTGTGGTTTTATGTTTTATCTCGAAATTTCCGTCGCCCTTTGTGCTGCATAAGTATACAAAAGTGAAAATATACTAGTGATAATTACTTGTAAATTCATATATTGCTATGCCTATTCAGTTATTTCCTTTTTAAGTCTTTCTCTAGTATTGAGGTAGTATTGGATTGTGAAATTTCTGAATACTAAGTACCATAGGTATATTTGACAGGGAATGTAGTATTTATTTTATAATTTTAAAATAAATAGTACATACATTCACTATAAGTAGGTACAAAACCATTAAAAAAACTTTCATTATAACTAAACATAGAACCTAGAAGGATTGCTTTCCTAATCAGGTATCGTATAGGTAGTTTTCATTTTCAAATCACACAGAATTGATAGTATAATGCATGTGTCTTCATGCTTTACTGTTAATCAGACACTATGTGACTAAGCTCTTATCAAGAGTTTTTCATTAACATAGAGTTTAGGAAATTTTTCAAATAACCACATGTAGATAATAAAACGAAAACAAAAATAAATTTAAACTTACAAGTAGAGAGATACCAAAGAGCATACGTAAAATAATTAACACCCACTTAAACTCAAATGTAATCATTACGCAAAACCAAGCACGTGTTAACCCGTGCATACGCACTGCAAAATAAATCTTAACAGCCAATAAAAAATTAAAGCACAAATATAATATTAATAGTCGTACATTAAGCGTCATACGAATATAGTAATAAAACAAATAACTCTTTAAATTGTTGGCACGGAACCAAAGAGCGGGTTACAAAATCGCCAGTGTCGTTGCGTTTCCTTTAAAACAAGAAAACGATGCAAAATAGATGGCGCTGCGACTGCGACTTCCGCCCGCCGCGCCTCACCACGCTTCGCGGTATATTTGACAGATTTATGTCACTAATAATATCAGATATTGTTAATACGCCAACCACACATAAATACAATCATATATCATTAATATAATAGCCGGTTTTTTCCATAATAGTAAGGTAGGTGATGAGTTATACAATATGTTGTTGTAATTGAAACTGTTGGAGCCATCTGCAGCTAACAGCGGTAGTCAGTTAGAAAATTAAAAGTTTTCCAGTCTATGTTTTCTAGAAACTAAAAGCAACCGAAGTTTTTAAAATAAAGTGTTGTAAAAAATCCTACATTCCTTTTTACTGAATGAAAAACTTACGTACATGCTAAACGAATTACTACAAATCGCAAATGATTTTGTAGCCCAGCCCTAGAGTAAACTCATTCACAGGCATGGCTCATTTTGAATGAGACCGACTTCAGTAGGGATGTATACCATCCCATTACATTTACGACAAATAAAATTTTCTAGGTAATAGAAGACATACATAATTGCCACATTGGTGAAGGTAGTGGTAGGCCGTTGGATGATGCATGCTAGGGGATCGATTTGCACAGATGTCTTTTGCGGAAGAACTTTTCATCAGTGTCATAAAAAAATACGATATACTGAATACGACGAATAATGACATGAATTTTCACAATGGCAGGCTTACAATGTATGCAAGAGAGGGCATAACACGTTATTGAATTGAATAAAGATCATGCAATGCACCTTAATTACTTACTGAAAATAACTTAACGTTTTAATTTTTTTTAAAATGTTCATACATTTGACGTTAGATTTTGTTATTTATTTAAAAAGGTACACCAACAGTATAAATACACAACATAGGACAACATTTAGTTTAAGGTTAAGGTCTGGTACATATACCCTTTATAGGCGTACACAACATTGATATACAATAGAATAACAACACATGAGATAAAAAAACTAAAAATTATATTATATATATAATAGTTATTTCACAGATAACTAAAAGTTATCTGTGCAAAAAAAACCTTTAACCCAATCAACCATTGTGCATTAATTAAACGCAGCGTAACAAAACGCGTTCCGTTACACGTATCGCTCCCACATCATCGCGGTAGGATGTTATAAATTATCGTTGCGCATGTCAAATTAATTCGCGGAATGCGCCCGCTTCGACTCGGTGGATGTTTCCGCGGGCCGCTTATTAATTGTGCGGACACTTGCCACCGAATCCGTCAGCGAAATGCTGGCGGATGCGTATCTGACCCACATACTTGGTGGGGTTTAGTGATGCGATACGTATTCGGATATTTGCTATTGATTGGTGACATCACTCAACTGGGTATAGGTACATCTAAAAACATAAATATTAGACGCCTCTATCTCGCCCCCGGTTAGGCAAAGTGTTTGTAGGTACTATCATATTATGAAATGAAATGAAAAGTGTTCATTCAGTTTAGGTCCTTATAGAACACTTATGAATGTCAAATGAAGCTACCACTGGTTCGGGAGGTAGTTTTCCACTGAGAAGAAACCAGCAAGAAACTCAGTAGTTACTCTTAAATTTGGAAATTTGCCCTGGTCAACACACTGATTAAAAATAACAGCTAAGTGAGGAACAATACATATAATTATATTTTTAACTATTTCTATAGAGTGTCCCCATAAATCCTCTGTTTTTTTAATATTTAACTCTTTAAAAGTTCTAATGATTATCCCTGCATTTACATGTGTAAATCTAAAAGACGTTTTGCACTCGTCAACATGTGACTTGAGGAGAGAACATAATATATGATATATATCATCATAGTATATGATAGGATCATAATATATGATAGGTAGGTACTAAATAATGGATACCTAATTTACTTCTTTTGATATATCCACTGACATTCATACAACGTCTTCAAATCCTAATTTAAGAAAGGAATTTGTACTATGGGTATTAAATAACTGACAACTCCCTATATACTAAATGTTTGTAGGTTGGTACTTCCCGGGGATTGAACCCGAAACCCTGGATGTAATATAGTCTTCTTAATCATTACCTATACTTCGTCATACCACGGTACTGAGTATAAAAGACCTAAATAAGCCTATGTTAATCATAAAATGTCAATTTTGGATTTATTTCCGACAGTAAAAGGAATTGTTGTTTTTGTAATATTGACAGTAAACAAAATCTATGAAAAAATACATCTTTTAAACATTTACCACCTAAACAAGTTACTTAACCTTAGGTACATTCCTATCTACGGATTGGTATTTAGGTGGTTACTTTTAATATGGTGTATTTTTTTTTAACTTTTCGAACATAACGAACGATCGTTCTTTAATTCGATCGCACCTCCCTATTCGCGTTTAGCGGGGGTGATTTTATGAAGCTTGCTTTAGGATGTTGCGCAATCATTATGCCGTTTGATTGGCGACCACGATCTCGAGCTATTTGCGTGGGGACATTTGATTTAGTCGCACTTTACTATTGCAATAACTATTGTCAACAAAAATAGGTATCTAAAGATTTCATACTTCAAAGTTAATACTGACTGGGTATCTACTAAATAAATTTATTGCGAAAAGGTGAAAGTTAATATTACCGTCGTTTATTAATATATGACTCGTCCAATTGATCATAGAAGCTCAGTTGCCTTATTATCTACTCTAATGAATTCTTCATCGTAAAAATAATTTTTACTGTCTCGTTTCAGGGCTAAAAATACTTTGAAACCATATAACACCTGTCAACTTACAAAACGAATCCACTAGCACTCCCACTATCACAGCGGAGCTTCATTGTAATTTTTATTTTTATACCACTTTACCACTACATAAAAATCGGTGGCTTTTTGTCTGTCTATAATTTTGGTTAATTGAAGACATAAATAGGAATTTACATAGGTTACAAAATAAGCCAAAATTGTAACGGCTTTTCCGAGACGCCCATCGTCAAACGACCTTTTTATGACACAATGTTTTTTTCATATTAATTATAATACCCATGGCATAGACTATAATGATGAGCCGACGTCGGTTCGGGTTGCTATAGCACACCTTCGTCAGAGACATTACATGTACATAAGAGTTCATAATAAATGAATACCTCTAATAGCTGATAATAAATAAATAATCTCAATTAGGCTTGGTATTGTACTGTGAAATACCCTAGGTACGCAGTGCCTTGTGGCACAGATATAAATTTCCACTATATTCAAACAAAACAAAATCTACTCTCGCGCACTCTTAAGCAATGCGTTGAGTGAGGGCATTCCTAAAGATTACTACTTAATCTTTGTTTAACGATTGTTTTACTGCCGACATACTCGTCTTATAATTTACAGCTAGCTTAACATTGCTTCCGATTGAGTTCTCAACTCAAACGCACTAAAATTGTAACGACTAGTTTAAAATCCACAGTTTATGGTATCGGCTTGATTATCTGTGGAAGAGATGAATTTTTATTTCTTTATTGCTCAGCATTTTTTAATAGGGTATCTGCAACAGTTTTTGAAATAATTTGTTGGCTTAAGAAAACACGATTAGATTTATATTTTAGTTTTAAAATTTTGTATTATGATGTTTATGATTTTCTTCAATTAAACTTTCCCAGCATTCACTGGTAAAGCTAAAGCAATAATATTTTATGTTATATTATTTTATTGCTTTAGCTTTATTGATGAAACTTGCGCCTGCAGAGATTAATTTTGATGATTTATTTATTTAAGAAGTTACTTTTTTTACTAAATTATTTATTTACTTTGTGCATATTTTCGCATTTTGGAGACTTTGCAGACTGTATCATCCGATTGTCTGAAAAGACGATTCCTGATCATATTGAGGGCTCGTTAAGCCTTCTTACAGTGTTGCCAATATGACGGCCGTTAAATAAAATCAGATGCCATAAATGATTATAAAATTCGACCTGAACAGTCTGATACTTCATCAAAGTACCTACTCGATAGAAGACCATATAGAAAAATCTAAAAAACATCTTTCTCTTTCTAGCATCATCGTGGAACCAATCACCGCAAGAGGAAGTGGACAAAGCGAAACTGGTCCGCCAACCGAGACGCGACGAGACTGGCAAACCTCATATCAAGCGACCAATGAACGCTTTCATGGTATGGGCCAAAGACGAACGCAGAAAAATCCTCAAAGCCTGCCCTGATATGCATAACTCGAACATATCCAAGATTCTCGGGGCGAGGTGGAAGGCTATGTCCAATGCTGAGAAGCAGCCGTACTATGAGGAGCAATCAAGGCTCTCCAAACTGCATATGGAGAAACATCCTGATTATAGGTAAGCTTTCGACACTGTCTTTGATAAATTTCAAAAAGTTTCGCTAGTTTCATATTTCTTTACTTACCATTTGTATTTGACTTTCCTGGGTTATAATCAAACCTATATCTTTGTATAGGAAAATTTTTCTTTAAAGTTTGTTTTATACAAAATGCAGTAGATACCTACCTGTGTCTTTGAAACTAAAAACAATTGATTTGGAAGACGTAAACATTATCATCATCATCCCATTGGCCAGTTGCTAAGTTATCTTGAATCTGTGCATTTAATATCTTCTTTTCCAAACCTGACCTTTTTTCTGTCTCATCAAGGAGTTTAGTTATGTAGTATATTTCTCCCATCATTATCCATCCATTGTTTTACTAGACCTCTCCAGAAGGCTTTTATCGTTAAGGGGTTTTGGAAAGTCATTCGCCGCGCCTGTTCCAGTGCGTATTGGGGGTTGGCTAGAGCTTCATTCTTTGTTTGACACTAGGTACACCTGCCAAGATTAGCTTGACTTCCATATAAGCGAATTCAATAAACTCATAACTCTTATAGTATTCCAAAGCATAAATAAAATTACCATGTTATTTCTGCATTTTCAGGTACCGACCAAGACCTAAAAGGACATGCATAGTAGACGGCAAGAAAATGCGGATATCCGAGTACAAGAATCTGATGCGCTCCCGCAGACAAGAGATGCGACAATTGTGGTGTCGCGACGGCGGTAGTGAACTGGGATTCCTACCGTCACTCTCCTCTCCAGGGCCGTCCAACTCCTCCCCCCCACCGAATGGGGGGAATTACATGAACCCCGCGTTCTCCCCTCCGCTGTCCCCCGGTGAGGAAGATTGAGGGTCAGCGCGCGGCTGGCCGTACCCGCACGCCGCGCCTCTCCCGCTTCCCCCTTCACACCACCCCTGGTAGGTTCTAGAACATTCTAGAACCCAGACGCGCTCTGATTGCAATATCTTCCGAAATAAGAACAAAAAAGACAATGAGATTAAAAGTAACACCGATTTTGTTTGAGACTTGGCCGGTATAGTTATGTTTTGCACGAATACGTGTTTCACGCCGGCGTTGAGTGAATAAGACTTAAGGTACCTTGAAGGTGAAAACATGAATGTCTGTGGTTAACTCAAAATTTCCTTTGTAATCCTTTTTTGAAAAAATGTGATTTTGTGGCTAGATACATGGAGTATCGCTTAAGGTCTTCCTAAGTTGATTCTGAGGCACTTTTTTCTGCCAGTATCTAGATTGGATCTCTCATGAATATATATGTATTATGAGACTATTCCATTAGTGAATTAAGACAACTATGCGTGAAGTTACACCCTGCAATGTATATATTTTAAGTTTTTGTATGCTTGTTTAATTTTTGACTTAGTGTTTTTGCTTACTTTCAATTGGTTAAGGGTGTACTTCATCACGTATATTTGAATCCTCGACCCTAAGAGCGGGTTCAAACCTAAAATAACAAACTTATAACCAACATGTAGAGAATTAGAAACACTGTAAATATCTTTTCTCATCAATATTGAATACCGAGTAAGATGGATATCCTTTATATTAAGGATTTTTGTAAATAAGTACAATTCCCCTTGTAGATATTTTAAAGGTTATATCAATGTTTGGCTAAAATAATCAACTAGGTATCATAATTAGGTATAGACTAAGATTTGTTAGATATGAATCATAAATATTGTGTGGCCATGTATATTAGTAGCTCGAGGTTATAACTAATCTATGTAATATTGTAGATGATCTAGTGCTAAGCGATTAAAATGTATCAAACCAAAAATTTGAAGCGGAAGGCTTGAAAATTTTAAGTGTTTTGAACACAAAACTGTTAAAATCCAGTGAGATCTATTAAAGCATAATGAATATGATTATAATAAAATACTCATAGATGTAACACTTTTTGAAATAAGTAGCTGATATGGTATCAGTCTTCTTGGACTTTATTATAATTACCTATGAAGTACATCACTTGTAGTTATACCAACTTATCATATAACTGCTGCTGCAGTTTTGGTAGTAAATTTAACTGTATGAGGTGGTCAATTCAAATATTGTCAATTTGTTAATATTTACTATATACATTTATTCCTTTGAAACAAATGCACCCACCGATATAGTGGGTCAATATAACAGAGCGACATTTATTATGTAACTAGCTGAACAAATTAAAACCGCTAGGAAAGTGGCGCCACCTTTTTGTCTTATATAAGTCGCACTGTATACTAAATAGAAATTAATCAAGATATTCGCTTTATCAAATCGTGCAATTTATATGGTAGATTTATAGAAATAAGCTGTAGCATGTACAAGCATAATATCTACTTAATAGTTATGAATAGAACAACTTGTAAAGGTATTTCTTAAAATCAATTTGTGGTTGTTTCACAAGTCTTTGATTGCCATTTTTTAATTTTGTTATTTATTTTTCTAATTATAAAACTTGTTTTCTTTTTGTTTCTCCTTTTTTAAGTTGTATGCCAGTAATACGTGAATGTAGTGGTTAAAATAGTATGCGTAAAAAAAATATTGTGTACGTGTATAACTTAATAAGTAGCGTGTATTATTCTTAGTAAATGTGTAAGGTTTAGACATTGTCGTTAAATTATTTATTTTTATGTTGGATTCCTGTAAATAGGCGATTATTTGACGTAAACGTTAGTTGTGGTTATTTAATGATCGATATAATTCTGCCATCATTCAGTACAGATCTCGATCAGTTCTTCATACTATTTATTATTTTAGTATGATTTTATGTAAACAACTTGCCATAAAATATTCAAAACTTAAAAATGTACTTAAAATCAGTAATGTTGTTGTTTTTTTTTATTAGTTGAAAACTTGAATTGCTTTGTTGTTTTTATTGTATCCGTAAACTTAGCATTCGATTTCATTCAAATGTGTAAGTAGATAGATTTAGGTTTTATTACCTAGTGTAAACCAGGACACATCATTTAAAAATTGTGCCAAAACCCAAAAGTATATTAAAATACATATAAAAAATACGAAATGTGTTTATTTTTTTACTCCTACCCTTTTAAAAATATTATGCATTACCTACAGTTTACAATTTTTTGCATAAAAACGTACTAATAAAATTCAACAAAACACTTCGTATTTAATTAATAGATTAGTCTAACAGACAAGCTACTACAAGAAGATAAAGTCCTACTTACCGGAACTTTATATTATATGAATATTGAAAGGAGCTGTCTGCTAAATAGGTACCTAAATCTTTCTGTAGACATCACATTGAGATAAATAAATAGAGTAGCAATAACCATGCGCGCCTGGCGATAAAAGTGTAACCACTTCTATAACTGCAAAGACGTAACTTTGAAACCAGAAAAGATTTCAAAGTAAATATATTTGTCTCACTTCCTCAAGGCACAAAGACAATACCGCTGCTTACTTTGAACAAAGACAGAAACACAATCGTGCAATTTCGGGGTGGTGTTGCCTGTCATAAGAAATGTTGCACAAAATTATAAATAAAATAAATATATTTTCAATAATGATAAATTAGACATTTAAAATAATTTTTATGTTGTTTTGTAAGTATGGGTAAATTATGTAATTGCTATTTAGGTAAGTGGACTCGTATTGTTTATGTTTAATAATTGACATACGTTGCTGACTAAACAGCTACTTTTGTCTTATTCTAACCTGCACTACCCTAAAACGGGGGGTGGAAGTTTTTATGAAACATTCCACAATTTTAAAGTACATGGCTAAACATTGGTATGCAGACTATTGGTCACTAACAAAAATAATAGACAATAAAGATTTGATGCATTTTTCAAATTGCAGTCAATATATGATAATATTATAATTTGTCAAAACATTGAGGTTAATATACGTGAAAAGAGAAAACATTATATTCATATATTTATTGTTACAATTTTTTTCCACAATAGTGTGCAAACCAGATTTGATTTTTAGTAATAACACTGACCTTTAAACGCAATATTTGAAACGTAATTTTAGTTTTTACATATTTTACGTTAATTTAATTACAAACATTAGAAACCTACGTTTGAAAAGTAATAAGGATGGCTTTATTATGTTTTTGTGACCTTGAAATGAATTCTTTTCCAACACGTTACACCATTTTAGAGTATTTTTTTACCGCGCGTCGTTAGGTTTGACTCTGTTGACGTTTCACTGAGTACTGATTTGATGCAACCCGGGCATATGATTGTGATCATATGTGCGGTGGGAACGTGTTGACGCGCAAGTTGCTTATCTTGTATATTTAAATCTAGAGACATCATCATAAAAAATATTACTATTAAAAACTATCTTAGTAAATACTTACATATATCTTATTTATTACTGGGGTATTTAATAAAAATACACCTTACAGCTGATGATAATACTTAATCTGAATAGGATGGAGAAGTTCTCATATCATAATTACAAAAAAACTGGTAACATTAAATTACTTATATAATATTGACTGCTATCGCCTCTTAAATTGATGATTATGAATTATAATGTAGGAATGAATTATACTTGATTACATACTTGTGAAATATATATACTACGCGACAGTTCGAGATAGCAATCGGGGTATGACATGAGGCGCGGGGTAGTGACCCCCCGCACACCGCACGTCACGCGCGCTCAGAGTTGCCACCTTAGCCCTTTTGTACCTAGATATAGCACTTTTTAGTATAGGTGAACTCCTTTTTTAACGAAAGAGCAATCTAGCTCTTTCACTTTCTTGAAAATATTCCCAAATTATGAAGTTTTCGACATGCTTACAAGTACTTTTTGCTATGTCATCGGTCATGATGACCTTTTTTTAGACGCTCAAAGAAAAAAACGGATACATGACATGATTATTTCATCATTTTTAGAACAGAAAATCTTTTGATACTCAATCTAGCCCTTTTTTACTTCTCAAAAAGCCCTTTTTCGAAAACTGAAGTGGCAACGTTGCGCTCGCTCGCCTTAGTATTAGTGTTGCCGAGCCCACATCGACCGCGTTTATCGATTTCAATGTCGTTCACGTTGTTGTGTTTTTAAAAATGACTAGTATGATGAAAACTCATCACGTTTTATATTTTCTTGCCAACTCATTTTATATCTAAATGAGAATAAAATTAATATCACTTGTTTAGCAATCAACAATGCTTATTTTAGTGTGGTTTCACGAAAGTGCTTTTACCACAATAGCCTAACTCTAAACTAAATAAACCTGATTAATTTTAATTTAAGTTTATATTAATAATAAACCTAATTTATGTAAATGTTATTCCTATTTCGTTGAATGGAAAAAAACTCGATATAGTCTACCTATCTAGTAAGTAATGTCCCAATATCAAACGTTGCGAAAACCCTTTCGTCCCCGTGACCGTTTGATTGAATATTTCTATCCATTCTTACATCAATATTACAGTTCCTATCTAGATGATTAAATGAAGCCCCCACCGATTTGTCAAACTTACACCTTAAACTGAGATGAATCCAACAAGAACTTCAGTATAGGTTTATTTTTAAATAATTCATCAATTAAAAATATTAGAAATACATGGTTTGACAAAAACGAATGTCAAGTAGTAATCATATCATAATAAAAGAATAAAATGTTTAAATAGATAGTTTTATTAATTCATTTAGTAGTAAACACAATAAATATCAGAATACGTAGAATGATATGGATACAAGTTATTGCACTTACAAAAATAACGGATCTATACGTTTTATACAAAAAGATCTTATTTTAAAGTTATACAAAGCCCACAATTAATTTTCCATATCTAAAGGCCTACATAAAAATATTCGTTTCAAAATCGCGTTTACTAGGTCAAATACTATTTAGGTATATCTATAGTTAAAATGTGCCTCACATTACAAAAAGCTTAAGTACAATACGTATACCATTTTATCATAAAAAAGTTGTTATCATTTCTATCACAATTTCGTTCATTAATTTCCAAAGTTAAGATACTCAATTATTTAGCAATTTTCCATGTTATAAATTAAAAGCTAAGCAGATTGCCTTACCGATGGTAAGTGGTTACTTGAGCATATAGACAGATTAACGATACCAAGTCGCGATAACCAATACATCATTGTCTCTCCCAACCCCAACACACACATAGAACTTTATGAGTAAAAATTAGTGTAATGTATGGAATAATAACTTAGATAAACAATTAACTAACCAGATGCACAATCTCGCGGCAAGTCTGCCCATCGCGTCAGTTGGGCAGAATTTCCATTCATAATCACGTCGCTCGTTACACGTCATAATGAAATAGTCACAGATTTCCCAATACAAGAGATGGGACAAGCCGCGTTTAAAGTGCGACAAATGTAAGCTCTTCGAGCATACACTGGCTGCCAGTTTACGCTTTGTGAGACGAGTCAAGACGCACGAATATTAGAAGAAATTACCTTTTTCCCAAAATGCCACCCTGTGCAATTGTAACATGCCATCATCGCAATGAATCAGTAAATTTACCAAGAAATATAATAACTTTTCACAGGTAAGAACCGAAAAGAAATTGCGACACTGGGACTGCCTATAAACTTGGCGGCTTGTCCAGTCTAATGTATATTCGGATGTCTGTGGAAATAGTAGTGAGCTCGCGCTTTTGATTTTTTGTTCTATGACGTTCTAAATACAACAATAACTTAACGTATGTCATGCGGTTCGGATTTTTTTTTGGTTTACGTTACTTTCTAATTGTGCTTCGTCTAGTTAGTTTGTTATCTAAGTTTTATCTTTAGCATGGAAATGGCGAATCTCTTTGGTATTTTCAATTTAAAACCTTTGACAGTATAATACTCAAGAGGGAATTTAAGACCTTGCGTATACCATTATAATTACTTAGAACATAACGACACTATAAAAAGCATTCTGATAGCATACTTAAAGTTATCAGTTCGTTACTGGTATTAAAACTATCCCCTTGAAGCTTATATGCATGCGATTTATACTCGTATACGACGAACTAATTAAAGCTTATAACATAGTATAAAATCGCCGTTAATTTTAATACACTGGAACTGCTCTGCAATATATTGATAAAGGAGACGTGATATTTGCCCCGGAAATTTATTTGTTCGTGAATGTGTATAGTATGTTGCGAAATCCCACTCATATAATTATATAGATACATTTTATTACAATAAATTATTTCATAATTTTGTAGAATAATGATGACAATCTACCAACAATTTTAAATTAAAAACAACAAAATATCAATAAAAATACAATTGAATTAACCAACAAACAAAAATGAGATTACACAATATCATCATTACGCAGCAAAATAAATTCATTTAACAGAATATGACCATTATTTAATAAATTTATTAAAAAAAAAATAAGCCAACAATAAAATGTGAAAAAATGGATTTTGATAAGATCACCTATGTATTGGACATAGGCGCTAACACGATATTTGTAAACATTATGATGAAACATAATGAAAAAATGTGGTATCAGTTCCAAAGCTATTCAAATAATATTACATGGCGTTTGTTTCTTTTTAATTTCAATAAGACTACAATCAGCACATCTGCTGGTTAGCGGCTATATTATAACAATTTAGCAGTAGTTGCAACTTCTAACAATTATATCAGTAGGTTATATACCTGACCTACTGTTTCATATCTTAAATCAATAGAGGTGATTTTCAGTGGACATGCATCATGATTTTAACAGATTAACATGACATGAGGAATTACGGTTAAGTTATTTTGATCTCTATCCATACTATGTCCAACTATATATTTTCCTTTGACTGTTTGAGATATTTCGTGAAAAGTGATGACGTCGTACTTTTCTTATTCGATTTGAAATACATATCGATTTCATTACAGAACAACTTTGAATTGATTTATTGTATCGACGTATTTTAATATAAATAACTGTAATAATTTTTTTTTCTGATTAATTCATATTTCCAACTGCCTAGTTAGTTTGTTATAAAAATAAAAGGTTATACATGTGATTTTACAGGTGTAATTGTGTTTAACTCTATTTGCAATGTAAGGCAACTGTCGAATAGAGAATTAATAAAATAACAAATAATTTGAAAATAATTAATAATTTAGGACAGTCTGTCTCATTATAATGTACAGGACACTTCACTAAGAAGGCGTTACCCGTCAATAAAGTACGCTTTTACTGTAATACATTTATGTCGAATATAAAAGAGGTTTTCATAGGCGTGCTCTGTCAAAAAGAAAGTAAATGGTTGAACAAAGTATAAATGTATATACGGGTGAAAAACTATATGAAACCATTTTTAAAATCAAAGGAAACATTCAAGACTTTGAATTATTTATTCAACTAAAACATTTACAAACAATGTTTTGAAAAACAATAATTAACATAACCTTCGTAATACATATTCATGACAAATGTATGGTATTCTATTAATCATAATTAAGCCTTACAATAAAATTTCTGTTAAGGCGTTTATTTAAAATACCAGATAAAAACAAGTTGTGTTGTCTATTTTTTATTAGCTTATAACATTATGATATTTAATCAAATGTCATTTGATGCAGCTGTATAAACATTCTGACAAAATAATATATCTTTACTAGCGGGGTCAATACAATAACTAAAAAAATACTGGCATTCGGAATTCCAATGTATAAATAATAAAGAGATTATAATATTAAAGATATTCCGACTTCATCATCAGTATAAATAATAATCAAAGGGTAACTTTTAAATTTTACTTTTTGCACAGTTTTTTTGTTATGTAATGTCATGTCAACAAACCACATAATGTTCAATTGAAAAAGTTGTTGATAATAGATTTAGACCATGTGGTGTAATATTTGAGGTATCAACTACTATTTAACCATCTATTTGTGTGCTTGAACATGTCTATTTGTATTGTTCCGGGTTTTATATGTGTATTTACAAGAAAAATAATATTTCTTATATATTATAAGCGTATGTTTATCCGTTGTTTAATACCCTCTACGTTGTAAGTTAGCTTCTTTTGAGGCTAGATGGCGCTGTGTGAATAGCCTCAATAACAGTTATTTTGGGCAAGTTGGGCACAATTTTATTTTGTTCACATCTAAACACGCACCATGAAATACATGTCCGCACTTGAAAGTCCACAATCCGCCATCTTGTATTAAGACTTCATTACGTAATGGCAGCCCGCATAGCGTACAGTCCGAATCAAGCTTATACACTTCAGAACAACTATCTAAAATATATTGAAATGATACATTTTTAATTTTATGCCTTACTTGAACATTGGACTCGTCTTCTGAACTGTCGCCTGGCAACGATACCGTCTCATACTGTGGTGTTAGACCCCAGTGGCTTGTTTTCGCAGCAATAATGATTGGTATCGCCGTATTTTTAATTTGTCCATTTTCGGTATTTCTCAGTAGTCGACATATCTGGAAATTTTGGAGTTAAATCTTTATTAGAAAACAAAATAAATATGAAAACCCAAAAAAATATTTTATTTATAAGATAACAGTACATTCGTTTTCTGAAGGGTATAGGCCTTCCCGCATAGCGAGTAGCTATAAGGCGGTTGGGCCGTTGAATGTCAACGAGTTAGTAGCAGGTACCGACCGAGGCTTAACATGCCCCCGGAACACGGAATCATATTTCTTTGAAAGCAGACAGAAATTAAATATGTGTACACATAGGTCATCGACTGTTCGCACTATTTGGCATATAACATAAATATATGTCCTTCCAAGAATATATCACTTATGAAAATACTAAATAGGAGGGGTACTTACTTCAGCCCTTGAATCTTCAAACTCGTACGCACTGTACAGTGTGTCCGTCAATTGATTGGTAATCGTCACATCGTATCTCTCGTACATCGCAACCAACATTGAAGTATGATAGAACTTCATCGTCAAATTTCCAAGATCTATCAACTTTGCATGTTTCCGTAAAACATTCACTGCGTTCTTCCCACCTACGGATTTTATAATAAGAGCTCCTAAATCGTCCCAGCTCAACATATCCCTCACAGATACGTGGCTGAATTTTTTGTTGCAATTCAAGCACATATTAGCGTGCAAGGTGGAATACAACTGTATGGCCCTGTCCCAACTCTCCATAGTGAATTGCGGTAGGAAAGAATGCAAAAGATTTTCATCTAACATCTGCAGAAGTATCCTTAATACGTTCAAGAGATCCTCGTTCCTTCGTAAGTACAATATCTTCCTCCACAAATACGGCATTCTTTTACATATCTCGTAACATTGGTCTCTTGAGTCACTTGACCACTGTCTCTCAATAAATTCATCTATTAATTCAGCAAATACTGGCGTTTTATTCGTTCTTGTGTATGGCAAAGGAAATCCACACTCACAGCCTATATTTGAGAGTTTCTGCGTTTTCATATTCACTGATATACATGACTCCACAAAGTATTTATACAACTCTTCATCTTGTATGATTGAATCTAAGTGTTCACTCTTTTTTGCACACAAGTTCAGGTAAGTTAAAAATAAATTATTTGGAACAAACTTAGATTCATCTAAAGCTCCCACAGACAAACAATATTTTTCTAAAAGTAACATAAGGTTGTACATTTCTCTAATATCACAGGTATAGCTTTCGATAATAGAAACTAAATTCGAGTTCTCTTTTTCCTTACCAACTACACTTAACCTATAGTATTGATATAAAGATTTGCACACTTTGTCATTTTCATCTTCCACACAAGTATTATCTATTTCTATGGCCTTTTGACTAGATTCTTTATAGATAATATCATTGTTTAACAAATTGGGTGTATACTCAGTTTCTGGGATCACTCTCTTTGGAAGAATCAATTCTTGCGTATGCTTTTCTGCACCAAAATTTTTCATTTTCCCTCCCAGATCACCCCATTTTTCTCTCAAAATCTTTTTACTTGAGCTCAATTTGTCTGATACTGACACACTTAAATCTTTGAAGGCTTGTAAAGTTTCCGACTTATTATCTTCGCCTATATTTCTATCAAGTATATCTTCCTCCAAAAGTGTACTTGTATGGTAAGTATTATCTAATACATATATACCAGATTTCATTTGAGTGGCTTCATTAGTTTTAAATGTATCAATTCTTTCTAAAACTTTTTCAATTTGTTTCAGAAGATCTTTATTTTGTAACTTTTCTCTAAGTCCCGTCAAGATATGCAGTTTTTCTGACAAATCACTAGAAAGCAAATAATTACTAAACATGGCACACATTTCCGCACATAACGTGAATTTCTCATCAATAAAACATTTCACTAGGAACTTTTGTATTTTCATATACCTCATATTAACAAAAGAACCGTTAGTCAACCATACATATATCATGTCATGGTATACTTTACAATCAACAATATCTTTATAAGATAACCACATAGTGTCATCGACATTTTCCGTATTTAAAAAATACAATGCGTCTTTTTTAAATGAAAATATTGTATCATTTACTGGGTATATTTTTGCGAAATTTAGGGATTGCCCTTCACCTTCTATATTTGAGTTCCTTATGCTTATATTTTCATTAGCGTATGATTCAGTTGTAACAATAGTCATGGGTGGTTTGGCCAAAACCTGTCTGTACTGGTGTGTCCTTTTTACAGTTCCATCAACAGTCGCTTCCCACAATCTAGACGAGGGCCTTGCGCTATAAATCATAGTATTTTCCAGTTCTTTACTAACTGCAAAACCCGAGTCATCATTAACAATATTATATTTCTTGACTTCTGTCAAATCCTTATGTGGGTTTTCTGGGTTTAATTGTGTTTTCTCTTTGTTAAAGAAACAAGCACCAAATTCACCGTCGCGTAGTTTTTGGCCGATCTGTCTGTACTGCTCTTGGGATGTGTCACAAATGTAACATCTCGTTAGTGTTGACACAAGTAACATTGACCCTTTAACATCTATTTGACAGACACGAGAGTCCAGACTCATTATAGTTTGGGATGAGCTTTGGAACATTGTTTTCGCCTGGAATAATGAATAATATAAGTTAACATATATCTCTTTTCAACCTATCGCAGTCCACTGCTGGACATAGGTCTCCCCCCATTTTGCGCCAGATATCCCGGTCCTCCGCTTTTCTCATCCAACTCCCACCAGCGACCTTCCGCAAGTCGTCGGTCCATCGGGGCCGGAGGGCGTCCTACGCTACGCTTGCCAAGACGCGGTTTCCACTCCAGAACTCTTCTGCTCCAACGGCCATCGGTTCTACGACATACGTGACCAGCCCACTGCCACTTCAACTTGCTGATCCGGCAGGCTATGTCGGTAACTTTAGTTCTCTTACGGATTAAATCATTTCTAATCTTATCCCTAAGAAAGACTCCAAGCATAGCTCGCTCCATTGCGTGTTGAGTGACTATGAACTTGTGAACCAATCCCGCAGTCAGTGTCCATGTCTCAGCTGCGTATGTTAGCACGGGTAGGACGCATTGCTCAAAGACTTTCGTCTTTAAGCATTGCGGAATAGTTGACGTTAAGACAAGACGTAGCTTACCGAATGCCGCCCAGCCCAACTGAACCCTTCTACTAGCCTCCCTTTCGAAGTTATGCCGGCCAAGTTGGATGGTTTGGCCCAGGTAGATATACTCCTGCACAACCTCGAGACGGACGCCATCGACGCATATCGGTCGTGGCATGACAAGACTGTTGAACATGACTTTTACAAGAGTATACTGTTGTATGGATGTGGTCCACGGTGCTGTAGCCTTTTCGAAACCTAGCCTCCTCCGGTGGTTGGAATTCGTCAAGTCTTATGGAGAGACGGTTCGCTACAACTCTGGAAAACAACTTATAGACGTGGGTCAGAAGCGCTAGCGGTCTATAATTCTTCAAGAGTTTTGTCACCCTTCTTGAAGAACAAGACGACAACGCTTCTGGACCACGCCTCTAGTGTAGTTCCTTGGTGGATGACGGCTTTAAAGAGAGCTCGAGTAATGCCCTAAGGACGGGCTGTCCACCGGCTTTTAGGAGCTCTGTCGTAATACCGTCATCCCCCGGGGCCCTCCCATTCCTAAGTTTCTCCAGTGCTGCACTAATCTCGCTAATGTCAACATCCGGGATATCCTGCGTATAATGGCGCCTTAGTGAGGCACGTGGATCTTCGGTGTCCTCGGTCTGTGGCTGATGAGCGCTCGATGAATACAGTCGTCCATAGAATTTCTCAACCTCTTCCAGGGTCTGTGAGCAAGTCGCGAGTAATTGCCCATATTCGACAGCAGATGGGCAATTGGGAAGAGCCATTTGCTTAAGCTTAAGTCATTAAGCTTAAGTAAATGGCTCATCCCAAGTGGTTTTTGGAAAACTTTGGGCCCCCTGTTCCGTTCAATAAGGTCCTTAATGAACCTTGTATTGAAACAGCGGAGGTCCCTGCGAACGAGTTTTCGTATCCGCTTGGAGAGAGCCTGATATTCCGGCGAAGCAACAGCAGCAGATGACATCTCGCGTCTCAGCCTCATCAAATCCAGGGTTTCGGGAGAAAGTTTGGACGACTTCGTTTCATCGGCGGAAAATGCCTGCGACCCAGTGTACACTCCGTCTTCACCACATTGTCGGTTATCTCGTCCACGTCGTCAGTGGTTTCCAGCGAGTCGAATGGATTTTGAAGTTCCAATTGGAACTGTTCGGACCCACGGTGTATTGGAGCGGCGTAGGTCTGAGAGTAGATTTTATTAAGCGTGACTGTTCAGTCTGAAAACATATATTCAAAGTGCCTTGGACAAGTCGGTGATCACTACCGGTTTTAAACCTGTTGACCACTGAGACATCTATAAATATATGTCGCTTATCCGCCATAATAAAATCTATCTCGTTCCTTGTCACAGTGTTCGGGCTCTGCCAGGTCCATCTTCTCTGAGGCTTCTTCTTAAAGAAAGAATTCATCAAGAAGAGCCCCTCCATTTCGAGGAAGTTGACCAGCATCTGCCCCCTGTGATTCCTGCGCCCCAATCCATGAAGTCCGATTTTCGATTCACCGCGTTCTTGTACTCCCACTTTAGCGTTGAAGTCCCCCATAACAACATTGTAGAAGGTCGAAGTTGTGCCATGTATGGCTCTGGAGATATCCTCAACCTACACGGCTTCAACCTCTTCGTCAGAGTATGAAGAGGTCGGCGCATATACCTGTACCACCTTCAGGGAGTACCTGTCGGTGAGTTTAAGTACAAGGTACGCTACCCGGTTCGACACACTACTGATCTCCACAACGTTGCTGACAAGGGACATGTGAACGAGAAAACCGACACCACCTTGGGAAACCCTATCACCTTCTCGGAAGTAGAACAAGTATCCGGAGTCCAGGGTCATCGTGTCCTCCCCCTCTCTTCGGACTTCAGATAACCCCAGTATGCTCCAGTTAATATGACTTAGCTCTTCTTCCAATTTGGAGAGGTGATGGTCCAGCCGTAGCGTGCGTCCATTATACGTAGCCAATGTCAGTTTTTTGAGGCAGCCTTCCGTAACCCGGGGATTCTTCGCACTCCCCGCCCCACCGTGACCGCTGCCGTGGTCGGAAATAGTGGTGCTGCCGGGAACTGGGGGCCGATTCTGGTTGGCGCTATTCATGGGGGGTAAATGCCCGTAGTCACCACGCTGGGCAGGCGGGTTGGTGACCGCAGTGTGGACCAGTACACAGGATGGCGCTGCTGCCCACCATCCGGTATAAGATCCCTTAGTCGGCTCCTACGACACCCTCGGGAGGAGTAGGGGTGGGACACATGTATTCTATTCTGCCGTCCCCACACGGCAAGTTAACATATATAACAAATTTGAAAAAATAGTCAGTAAAACAATTTTTTGTAAATATTCCATCTTGATAGACTTATCCTATAAATATATGTTTAATACAAATAGTTTATATTTGAAGATAATTAACAATTTATTGATTATGAATAGTTCTAAAACTTAGATCAATAGGATAAAGGATCAGAAAAATTATATGTTATGAAGTAAAAATAAATGATTTTATATGTCGATAGATTGAGGGTTTGAGCTCTAAAAAATTTCGTAATCAGAATTTTTGAACCCAGTCAACATCCCAATTATGGTTTTATGACGTGACGTCATCATCATCGTCGTCATCGATTATGACAGCATAACAGCTGCGCGAAGTAGCGTCTTTCAAAAGATACAAAATATATTTTATATTTTTCATCTTTTTTTGTATTTCAAGATTGTTATTTTTAAGAAAATTTATCATATTAAATTGTAGTGCTCTAATGCACCAGAATATTGGGCACTTACAATAAAACTCTGCATCTGCAGCACTGAAATGCGACCCACATCGTCGCCAGCAAAGATCATGTTGCTTGCACTCCATAACAATGCTGTGACTTCATTGTTTTGATGTTCCTTCGACGTCACTGGGGATTGACCACCAGTTGATTGGTCAACTGCTGTCACCGTAACAATACCTCGTCCATTTGCATGACCAATGTGCTTCTCATCAGGGGCTATTGCCAAGCGAGTTATTGCACCATCCTTAAATTAGACAGAGAAGAAATCTTTTTATTTACAAATGTACTATGATTTTCATTATGATAAAAGTCTTCTCTTTAAACAATAAATACCCAAAATGACATGTATTGTATCTTGTAATTTCACTTTTAATTTATTGATGTTCACTACCTAAATCACTGCATGGTTGAAACATGGACATTAAGTTGGTTCTATAGACAAAACATTACTTGCCATAGAAAACCAAAAATTTGATTAAAGTGTTTTCGTATTTTAAACATGTATAATACATACATATGTAGCACATACATGTACATAAAGAAGTCAATAACTGCAAACAACCATATGCCAAATACAGTAGAATTTTATAGTGTCCTAATTAGTCCCAAACTATGCGCTGGTATTATACTAATCCTTAGTCTTTAACTAAACCATTTCAGAAGAAAAAACTTAAACATAAAAGTACCTTGTTTGGTATCAGTTGCATAAATTCACATGGACTCCTATAAAATACATAGATACCTCCACTTGTAGCACCAAATGCGATCAATGTTCTTGAAACATCAAAGCATGTATACTGAAACATACAATAAGCAAAGTTAATGTTGTCTAAAAGTGAGATATCTAGTCATTAAATAGATACCTTGTATATAAGAACTGCTACCGTCAAACTGCATGACACCCAGTTTTTTGATAAATCATAATATTGGCATATTTATGTTTATCTGTGACATTATGCAATGATGACTTTCAGATGGTTGTGTGTAAGAATGGATGCGGGTTACTTAGGGTATGGACAATTGGCATTATTTGGGGAAAACAATGATCAATAGTGGACGAGAATTTATAAATATACTTAACAGATCTCAAATCAAGATTTTTATTTTCAAAACTTAAAAAATGTATTTGAGTTTTGGATTTAAAAATCTCTGGATATAAAAGGCAAAAATGCACAATGGTCCACTGCACGGACTAAGCGCGGAAATCAACACCACTAACATAGAAGGCAAAATTGCCTAGGAGAAATGCTGCTTCCCTCTGTAGAGGAGGATTTATGGGTTCCCTGTAAAGGTATAACCTGTAGGTTATACCTTTACAGGGAACCCATAAATGATATCAGATGTGTGGTCTTGCATACAGTGTTCCAGTCACAACTTTTGACTTCTAAGTAATGACAAAACAACTGTGACCAATGCTATAGAGTTCAAATCAGTGACTATGGAGTGTCGTGCTGGCTTTTCTCAGAGACCCTTCTTTTTCTGAACCAGTGGTAGTCATAAAAATACTTTAGAAATTCCAATAACTATTATTATTGATATAAATAATAATGATTCTAAAGTGTCTGAAAAAGGTTTGTTTGAGTTTGACTAATAATGAGGTATACATTGGCCAGTGCACTGGACAGTGGTTGAAGCAGCAGTAGCTTATAAAAAATTAACTTGTTTATGTCTTCTTGTTCTTTCAAGCCACTGGAAAGCCTCTGTCACCTCAGTCGCTGTAACACCTAACCAACCACAGTAAACAAAGAAGTTGATATAGTCTGTTAAAAGGAAATATTAATTTAATTTTCTACCTAATTTTGCATCAAAATGGAGTGTTTTATATAGATATGGTTTATCACGACTTTTTTATGTAAATTATGTGAATAAAGTAGTATAATTAACATGTATCAGAAAATTTATTCATACGCTCGTAATAAACAACACGGCAATGGAAGAGGGATCTACGCAGCGAAGAAGTTTTGGATCATTATTTATTAATGTGGGTAGTGCTATGTCCTAAAGATTTTTGGCAAAGTGCCAATTAGAAATATATTTACAAGTCTAACCTTTATCCGTTGAACACTCTTTAATGGAAACTGTACAAATTCCGTGATGTCTGGAAGCTCTTGCAATATGTACGGAGGTAGTTTTAAACTCATCTTTACTTTTCAATAATTCACGAAATACTCTTAAGCATCTTATTCGCCGATTTATTTGTAAATAAAAAATAAAATAGATGAAGGGAGCAACAATATCACCAGACGTCAAATACAGGGTTGCCAACACCGAAACAAAATTGCTCGTATATAAAAATTGCATATTCTGACTTTCAAACCTCGTTCATTAAAAAAAAAACACTTTTTTGCTTTAAAAATATGCTAATATAGTTTTTTTTTTGCAAATAATTTTGGAAAATTTTCCAATATCTTTTTTGAAAAAACTAAATCAAGCTCGAGTTGGTGTGCTTAAACATGCCTGCATGCAGTAACACTAAGTTAAAAAGAAATAACCAGATTAATATTTACATTGGTAAGATGTGAATTTTACTTCGAAATAAGCTTGATTTCTAGATCTAGATGCTTTAATTAAAATAAACCTAAATAGATTAAATTAAATTAATTCTCCATTTCTATATTTTCGAGGGAGAGGGAGTATTCTTATATGAAAAATTGTTCTGTGGCAGTGTCGATATTTTTTGTTGATGTTTTTTATTCATAAAATCTCGTAGAGAATTACACGAGGTTGATGGTGTTTAATAATGTTTTTTGTGAACCTCGTACGGAAAACCACAAACGAGGGAACTCTTACATTTGTGCAACTCCGTCAAAAATGTTGACAGGATGGCTGAACAGTAACTAACGTGTTTTTAGTCTCTCATTTAAAATATGCTAAAGTCGTGCATAATGCCTGCCTCATAATTAATATTATTTTATTTTATTAGGCAAAGAATATCATTGTATTTAGGTATGAAATAGTTATTATCATAATCAAGATTCATGACATACGCACCTTTCAAAAACACGATTGTTGGGAAAAGTGTTTGAAGATTCTTGAGCGCTTCTGTTCTCACAAAATCAGTCTTAAATAAATAAAAAAAATAATTGTAAAGTAATAGAATATTATACAGTATGTCCATTATAAAAGTTATGAATTACTTATCGCATATTTATTTTATCCCAGCATTATTAAAATGACACACTTTACTCGGAAATATGAAAAAGGCATAAACTAAGTTTTCACGGCTTTATTGCACGTCCTGAATTGAATCTTTCTATCAAGAGCGTTATGTAGATGTGTTGATTTTGGGCCCGTTTATAAGTAAAACTAAAAAACGCTATTGTTTGAGATGTGCCACTATAGTATGAAAGGTGCGATATCATGAAGTACAATGATAATGAAATGCGTTAAGTAATTATTAAGTTTTTGTAACATGAAAGTTTCGTAAGTATCGGTCCCCTCTGGTCCAATTAGATTAATATCTTAGCCAGCTTGAATTCGATTATCTTCTTTAAACATGCAACTGTTTTCAAAGCAAATATCGCAATAAACACAATAATTAGGTAGCGATATTTTCACACGTATTCCAGCGCTGCCAACGCGTTGGGTAATAATACAAGAAATGGCACATAACATATATATCAGGTATGAAAATTACAGTGGCCACTGAAAATTCAAAATTTGACCAATAAAGTGAAAATAAAAAGCGACCAAAGGGTCTCTGTCAACGAAAAATGATTCAAAATCCTTTCATAATGAAGGATTTTTTTGAAATGCAAGGTCTCTTTGATCATTCACTATAACACTCCTAAGCCCATATTATTGTGTTATTTTTATCTTGTAAATTAAACTGTCTATATTATCATTACGTTTAAAAATCCATAGATGCCTAGGTCTCGTGATATGCCAGCGTAAATACTTGTATAAGTACCTAGATATACTATGAACTATAATGATAACAGCCAAGGAAAATAGCCTGATTGCCAGTTAACATATTAACGAGCTAAAGGTTATCAAACGAATTCTAGTTACATTGTAATTCCGCGTTAAGGGCAATCGTTCTATATGTATCACAATTTATTATACTCTTCTTTAGGGCTTTAATCAGGTGGGTGACAGAAA
The DNA here is from genome assembly GCA_019425675.1 of Leucinodes orbonalis. Lineage (NCBI taxonomy): Eukaryota > Metazoa > Arthropoda > Insecta > Lepidoptera > Crambidae > Leucinodes > Leucinodes orbonalis. The sequence goes on from PQWD01008551.1 coordinate 81,122, forward strand.
AATGTTGAAATTATTTCACGGTGGATTTTCTAACTTGAAGCAGGAGTTGAATCATCATGGTTCCCAATGATTTTACCGCCACCGGTCTCACAATTCATCCCGCAAATACACTAACATGAGATTATAGTCAATTGGTGATGTTAATTACTAAAAATTATTAAGTTAATTTTACCTTTACATACGCTAGAGTATTTTTAAGGAAACTCCTTCACCACACCACCAAACTCGGCAAGATGCACCAGCAGCCCGTGGTGCATCTTGCTAAGTTTGGCTTGAGTCCCGTAATTTACGTACGTTTCATACAAGTCCTCCTGTGAGAGATTATAATACAGATACTTATGGCGCAATTAATTCCCCATTGAACGCCGGGAATCCAGACACAATTGAAAATCTAGTATGTCTGGCGCTTAAAGGCTTCATTGGCGGTCAAAGGGTTATAGTCAAAAATCGTTTATTTAATAAAAGCCCGAGCTTAAGCTGCTGCTATACGATCTGGACTTCAAAGCATTTTACTACGCAGTTTTTTCGAAAGTTCCAAGGTTCACTACTACTCCAAAAATTATTGGGCTCGTGGAACCGTGATTGCTTTATAATCCAAAAGTTGAATTCCAGGAACCATTTTCCAAAGATCTATTGGCCACTATTAAGGATGTGATCAAGTCTACGACATTGCGCCGAGACAAGCAGCACTTATTCCCAGTGATTCCATAGATAAATAAATAAATATAAATATCCATGGCACAGAACGCCATCTTGCCTTAGTTAAGCGTGAAGCTTGTATTACGGGTACTAAACTACTGATAAATATACTGATATAGGTATATATTTGTTTGTAAATCCACAAAAAAAAATTGTAAATACACAAATGATTGTACTGCCCGGGGATCGAACCCGTAACACCCGTAGTAGCCGACGTCTCAACCATTACACCAAATGGGTTATCAAAGGTCATAACGTTAATAGAAATGTATGAGGATTATATAGGTTGGTGACGTCATTTTAGTCAGCTTGTATACTCAGGTACTGCCAGCGTTATTCGTTTCAATCTCGGAGGAAATTCTATTTACTTCGATGTTTTAATATAAGCCGTCTGTCCCAGCAGCCATCATAGATTGATGATCGTTAACACCTCGTAACACCCATCAGCTCTACCCAACCACGGTCGCCGCCGCATCGGCGGCCGAAATAGCTAAAACACTAAAGTTACACTCCACAAATCGACAACCGAGATTCCGCCCCCGCCGGCGGGGGCCATCGTCGCGTGTCCCTGTAGGTTCGCACAGTCCCTATTCGCGTAACCGGCATGTGCCGGGCCGCTTTCCTCCCCAAACATATGTTAGGCTTTCAAGCCCCCCCCGCAACGCCCTAAGCCGAGGTCCCCGTTCGGGGACGCCCTTAGGCTCGTTGTGTAAATTTTAAGGCTGAGAGCCATCTGCGCTCGCCACTTGCCCGGTGAAGCTGTAAAGACCATCTGCGGCCAACAGCAGTAGTCAGTTCGAAAAAAAAAAAAAAACACCCATCAGCCCGAATTTCCCAATTCCGCCGCACGATGGGTTAAGGCCCAATCTTCCGATAGCAAATAAAACATAATATGACACATAAATTTACAGTAACCAAATAGTTCCGGGTTTAATTGCAGTACATAGGTACATTTGTTTGCACGAATATATTGTATTTTTGTATTGGTCTGAATATTTTCTTTCATTATCATTCAGCTCATTATACGTACCGAGGGGCACAAGCCTACCCGTATAGGGTGTATAGACATCAGTCATCTACGCGAGCACAGTGCGAATTGTCCGACTTCACGCACAACCTTTGAATCTGTTCGCAGCCGTGCGCAGGTTTCTCACGATATTTTTCTACGATATTTTTCTTCACTGTAAGAGCTTCGGAGTACGTACATATCATTTTGAAATTTCGAAAACACATTAGCACGTGGCGAGTTTTGAACCTGCGCATTCCCGATCGGAAGGCAGCAGTTCACACCATTGAACCACTAACGCTCTATGACGAATTTTTACGATGAGGTAACTGTACTTTAAATTTGTAAGAGCTTGCACTTAATAGTAAACAATGTTGCATCGTTACGTGCATATATTATGTGATATTGAATAACTTTATCGTTCCACACAAACTCAGCATTACAAAGCGAGATCTTTGCAGAGACGATACTCTGAATTCTTGATAATTAAAAATGAAGACCATATTAATTTTCGTCTTTCTCACTTTACTAACAATAAAAGTCAATAGCAGAAGTTTAACGATAGTTATCGACACAACAATATCGATGCAAGAAGAAATAGATATATTAAGACGCGACTTCGTTACCGTTGTTAATGGTTTGAAAAATTCTTCAGAATTGAAGGAGTTTATTTTTGTCCCATTTAACGATCATGGTAAGATTTTTTTATATTTTTAAACCATAGCGACAATTTATAATTTCATCACTTTATTCATTATGATACTTTTTTGCAAGCAATAGGTTGTATGCTGTGTGTCTAGGTTCACAGCATACAGTGTAGTGCCCTAAATCTTTCCATGTACTTTTATTTTATTTATTGGGTAAAGGGCACTGTAGCTATTGTCATTACTGAGTGTATGGGAATAAAAGAGCAAAATGATTGCTCCTGGTTTCGGCATCACCAGCAGTTGTTGATTGGTATGGTGTCTGAGTTCACGCTTCTGCGTCGAAGTGTATTTCCACAGCTACGAGTATATACATAATGGAAATCTAAGGGCCATAACGTCATTTTTCTAAGCCTCTCGCAATGCTTCTGGGGATCAGACACCTAGGTTGTCGTCCTGGTCTTTTGCGAGATCTTCGGAGCCACATATGTTATTAAGCAGAAACATTTTATAGAAGGTATTAGAAACACAACCCTTTTATCCTAACTTAAGCCTCTTACATTTATATCTGTTGGATATCTTCGGTGGTTAATGTGTTGATAGCATTCATTATCAAGGGATTTCGAAACGTAGCCCGTTACTCACTGCATTAGTACAATGAAAGTTGACGAATCGCCAGAGCCTCGTTTGCTACGACTGGAATCACAACTCGTATGTGAGATTGGAATGCAAAGTGTGGGCGTCTTAAATTGTTTTATGCGTGATATAATTTAACTGATCAAAGTTTAATAAAACAGATGCAGGAATACCACTGAAATTCCAAAGGCCTGCAACACTAGTGGATGTCTTGAACAGTTTGACAGTAAATGGAGGACATGAATGCCCCGAGAATTCCTTGGCTGGAATACAAAAAGGTTTGGAAGTCAGCGGACCAGAATCACTTATTTTTTGTTTTCACTGATGCCTATGCTAAGGATGCTCACAAACTGGGGAACATTGAAAGTCTTTGTAGAGATACAAGAAGTCAGGTAAATATTCAATAAGCTTTAACCTATTGCAATCCACTTCAAGACCAGAACTGCGGTCACCTAAAATATGTAATTTTTTTCTCTTTTTTTCATCTCTAGTGTTTTTGCCAGCCTTCTATTTAACCTTCTGTTTAAAACCAAAGTGTTATAATACCTTGGTTTATATAAAAAAGGAATTTTATTTTTCAGGTCGTGATATTTTTGAGTGGAAATTGCCCACAATCGGACACTGAACCGCAAGGGAGCTTAGATGTCTACAACGATATCACTAGGACTTGTTCAGGATCGCTTTTCCGATTTGACTTGTTTACGTTGAAGTCAGTAAGTACCTGCAATATCAAATCCGATATAACTTTACTCTTAGTACACTAATTGTTAAGGAGTATATTGTTCGTTTAGTATTAGATGTTCCGGATTCAATATCTGCTTGTCTAATACAAAACTGCAACGTGGGTTCGAATCCCGCCTGAGGAATCGGCGATAAAAAACTAAAACAAAGTAACATTTAAAGGATAAGTATATTGTATACTGTCAATTGCAAACTTACCCAATAGTTTAAAATATTTATTTTTATCAAGTTCTTTTGGCTATCCTAACATTAATAGCACCCGGACAACGTAAAAAAAAATTAAAGAAACTGAAATCGTCTTCGGACGTTAGCTTTTGAATGCTCATGATAATTGTAACATTATTTCTTATCATCATGTAAGAAGCATGTGCTAGATAGTAAAGGGCCAAAGATGCGATAATGCTTTATTAATAAGTTATATTCAATGATACTACCTATGTATTTGATATAAGAACTGAGCAAAGGTTACTTTGCAAATAATGACTTTACGAACCTTAGTTTGTACCACGGACTTGAATTTCGACTTATTCCGTTGCAAAATCATTTTGCCATGAAGGGTTAGGTTCGTTGCATTACCTTGGGTTAAATAACACGCAACAATTTTTGGACGATGTTTTTTGTTACATTTTCTATATGTCTCTCAAAAGAAAGTTTCTTTTCAAAGGTTATGCCAAGGTCTGTAATGGAGACAACCTCTTTACCTATGCTCCCTTCGATGAAGTAATTGGACTTCATAGATCTTAACTCTCTAGAAAATGTAACATGGAAACATTTCTCGACATTTTATTCCATTCTATTCTTTTTACACCAGCTAACGAGACTATCTAAATCTTTTTGCAGTGATGCAGTATCCCACTGTATTAACCTTGAAATTTTTAATTCATCAGCAAAATATTATATATATGGTGTGGAATGTTATAAGTATTCGACAACGTCGTTAATAAAGATATTGAACAATCATAGATTTAATCGTAGCGCGCTTATTCTAAATCTATGTGAACAATGCAGGGCCCTGAACCCTGAGAGACGCCTGTGCCAATACTGTAAACTTTCGAACTAAAACTATTCACAAGTTTATGAATTTCCCAGGAAATTAATAAATTTGCGTATCTTTTCATTTACGGGTGACATAACTGTTTTCAGGCTTTTAAATACATGAGGGAAATGGTCAATACTGATTGGAATGACGTCACAAGCCACCAGCCCTTTATTGGGTATAAACAGTTCTCGGTATGTATGGCTTCAATAGTTAAGTTTTAAAAATAAAGGCACACCTGTATTTTAGACAATCAGGTGATTCAACCTGCTATATTATGTTTTTATGACATAAAGTGAACGAGATGATCAGTTCGCTCACCTGATGGTCCCAATTCCCAATCCACACTGGGCTCGGGAGGACGACTAAGGCCTATACACCCTTTACAGGTAGGCTCGTGGTGGGGGGGACGTTTAATGAGTTGATGATGATGATATGAAGGTAGGCATTTACAGTTAAAAAACGACTAAGTTTATTCGGCAAACCAATGAGTATATATATTTACATATTTCTTTTCCTAGTTTTCAGTAGACAAGTTCACTAGTGACTTCTTAGTGGCCGCGTCTGGGGAATATCCAGCTCTCCGGATTACCGACACGGAGGGGAACACTCCTGTGATCCAGAACATCATTGACACTCGACGTTCATTGGTAATTTATAGAACATTCAATGCAAATTAATTTCCATTAAATTCTTATGTGGTGGAATGAATTAATTATTCGCGAAAACGTTGAGACATCCCCGTTTGGCTGAAGAGCTGCCTCCGGGCGGTGACCTTACTGGGGCGGTCTGGAAAACTATGAATACTCTGCGGGTGGGGTGTTGGCCGGTGTCATGAGAATCGGGTAAGATGGGGATATTCCAAAAGCAGTTCCAGATGTAGGTACAAATTCCGCAAGGGAAACCGTAAAGTTACTGGGGCACTTTACTTATTGGGGGATATTAAGATGGTAATCAGGACTGAAGGCTTACCGTGCCCCCTGTATCCCCGAAGTATGATCGTACTTTTCGTATTGAAATTTACATGGGCGGCGGTTGTTTCGATTCCCCCTAAAGCATAACAAAATGTATATTCCATTCGTAGCTATGAAAATAAGGAGCTATTATATAAAAACAAAAAAAAACATACGCATAATTATTTTTTTTAAATTAATTAACTACTTTTTTACTGTTACTGTAAATTAAAATAATAAAAATAAATAATTTATAAAAATAACATCATTTACAGTCGCTCCTACATAGCACAGCTACTCGTGTAAAGTGGTTTGATCATAATACAGATTTGCGGGTGACTTTTCAATTTAGCAGCATCGTAATCAGGATATTTATTCTGTGTGGATAGGCCTGTGGGATGGTATATATTTTATCTCTGATGGTGATGATTTCATCAGTTAAACCTAACATTACAGGTAGTGCGTCTCACCAATCTCCATCCAGGAACATACCTTGCAAGTGTATCCGGCCAGGGTATGAATACGTTGACATTTTACAAGAAAACTCAAATTCCATTCAGCTATGGATTTTCCCCAAGGAGACCTCATAGCCTGAAAGAGACCAGTTTAAGGCCGTTGCCAGGTATAAAATAAAGTAAATTATTTTTCAATTCATTTAAGTAAGTGTTTCGAGATCCTCCTAATATGCATTCCTATCGTGTCCTTGTTTATTCTTCTGTCACCATATTTGATTTAGGATGCACGTGATATCTATCAGAAGTTTTTTTTTGGAATTTGATGAAAAAAAAAAATCATAATTTGTTTTTTATATTACAGGCCGAGTCAACTATATAGTCATATTTTTACCACCAACATACCATATTCGGATTACTTCGGTAGAGTTACGTAGTGCCGATGGACATGATAAAAAATCTCTCGACGTTGAAGAAGGCGAAACGCAGGGATATTATTATGCTAGTGTTTTTTATGGAACAAGGAAAAGCATTTCGGTGTACGGTAAGTATTAAGAATTAACAAATAAGGTTAATTAATCATAAAAACACACAGCGATGAGGAACAGGTGCAAGGAGCCTCCAAGCGCAAAAATGCGGAAAAACTAAAAACAGTTTTTTAATAAAGTGACTGAAGTGTCGGAAGGGAGTGCAGCCAATTTGTTATCGAAACATTTTTATTTGTCTATCAAATATCGAACAAAGACAAATCCACAGCAAGTTAATTATTCATTAGTTCAATCAACCTTAGTCTTATCAATTGTTGTTGAATAAGCCGTAGGTTGGAAGGTAAAAAAGTAGGAAGCTGAATCGACGGTTAGGTATTTAGTCCATTGTCAAAACATAAATCGATCCGAGATTTTAAAAACTCTTATATATAAACCACCACCATCACCTGGTGGTAACTATGGTAAGTGATAATGCGATCGAGGATGGATCATGTTTGTCTAGAAACAGCTTATGCACTCTTGCCTTGAAGACTGCCGGGTTGTAATGCTCGGGAAACACACAAAGAGATCACAAGTTTTATTCCTTTCGTTGCACATTAGAAACGAGGCACCAAATAATTTGTAATGGTGTGCAACCCCGCTTATCCATAGAGCCCCCGCTTAACAAAGTATTATGTTAGAAAAACTTCTTTCTTTGATAGACAAAACTAATTTAATTTTACTAAGTTGCCTTTTCTAACACTATTTGGCATTTTGTAGATACATGGAAAGGACTCCAATACGTACGAAGATATAAGGAGTACCACGAGATTAGTGGAAGTTCAGGAAATCGGTAATTATTTTATAATATCAACTATTAGATTATTATATTTCAAACTAACGCTTTCCATAATAATATTTAGTTCAACAGACAAGATGGCGAAACCTGTTGTCGAAGTTATACAACCTGATAATAACCTAATTGATTTTGGAGCTCAAGCAACATTTGCTTGTAAAGTAAAAGGTTATCCGAAACCATCAATTTGGTGGGAAGAAGCGTCTGGAATTAATGAGGTTAGAAATTTTACTTACTTAGAAGATAGTTAAATGTGCCATATATATAGCAATTATATCAATTAAAATTGGTGCGGCTTATGAAGTGGCTGAAAAAGCTAAAAAAGCATGTAGATACAGGTTATAGGCTCCGAACATGATTTTGTCCCATTCAGTGTCGATACCCTTGGTCCCTGGGTTCTATCGTTAGAGGCTTTTTACGGAAATTTCATATAGGTTAGGCGACATCACAGTGACCGAAGCTCTGGCAGCTTACTTGGACAAAATAATTAGTCTTGCAATCCAATAGGGTCACGCTGCCAGTATTTTTAGAACCTTGCTTAAATTTTATTATCATAAATATTGTAGTTATAATAATAAAATTTTAAGTGTATAAGTTGTAATATATTTTGATAATCTGCTTCCCTTTAATTAATATTTATATAATTTCATTTCATTTCATGAGAAATAAATAAATTAAATGTTGAATTCCAATTGTGTTCTAGGAGATTCTATTAGAAATGCCATCAACGTATATTAACTACATTACATTCAACGTCACTACCAATGCAACAATTTATTGTAAAGCTAAAAATGCAGAAGGTACCGATGAGCAAAGCTTGGAAATATTTGTAAGAAGAAATTTTACGTTTGGTGTTGTGCAGACCCCCAGTGGTATGAATTGATATATTAATACTTATTTTGATTATAAATTAATAATATTATATTAGATATTTCAAATAGATTTCGTTTAAATTTTAGATGAAACTTTCGAATACGGATCAGAAGGCAAGCTTTTTTGTGAAGTGAATGCATACCCTGAAGCAGAAATAAAATGGTATCATAATCATACCTCCATAGAAACATCCCCTAATATAGAAATTAACGACAATATTTTGCTAATAAAAAAAATGAATCTGAGTGATATAGGAACATACACGTGCGAAGCTAGCAACGGTGTCACAACAGAATCCTTTGATGCTGAAGTATTAATTTCAGGGTTGGGTAAGTCGTCACTTTTGTTTTCTGTTCCTATAATATTATACCCAGCCTAATAAAAAAAAATGAACTTATTTGTTTTTTTTAATTACAGAGGCACCGCAGTTGGAAGTGAATAAATCGGAAATTGTTTTGAAACCTGGGGATTGGATTAACATTGAGTGCAGGTTGGTCCATTTTTTACCATTAAAACTTAGAGCTAAACAAGCTTAGTTCAACATAACCAGAACTAAAAAAATTAGAACTTACTTTGGAACATTGTTAACATTACTAAATATAACTATTTTCAGAGTGACTAAAGGCAATCCTTGGCCGGAAATATCTTGGAGTTATTTAATAGATGATTTTGAAAGTACCATGCCCAGTGATGTTTATGTCGAAGATGACAAATTAAAGATATCTGCTGTGAAAATAGAACACAAGGGTACATACAGATGTATGGCGAAAAATATTATGGGAACCGATGCAAAAGAAGTCATTGTGCTGATACAGTGTAAGATTTTTTCAATGAACTTATAATTTTAATTACAATATAAAAGATACTAGACATAAAAATAAAATAATATATAACAATGATTAATATGTATCGATAAAATTAATTCAAACAGATGCCCCTAAAATAACAAATACAGAAGAAGGGACGATAGAAGTTACTGAAGGAGATAAGGTCGAGCTGAAATGTGATGTAGACGCTATTCCTGAGGCCACAGTACGCTGGGAATTGACGCAGGATGATGTTATTGTTACTCTCGATGACAGGCACACGACAAACGATGCCCATACACATAAGTACGCTAACACTTAACGATAACTTTGGTATACGCTTCGATTAGTAAAAAAATACCACAAATTAAGAATCTTACCGACCGATTTTACGACCTGTTATATCTATTTTCAATGTAGAGATTTCCTTAGTAATTCAGTAGTAAATGCTGAGTAAGCGTCTGGGCCAGTATCATAGCGCGCAGGCTTTGACGTGCAAACAGTCTTTTCGTAACCATCTTCCTTACCACTTATCTTCAAATATTAATTCATTAATTCTTAATATACTTATTTTATAATTATAATTCTAAATAAATTCGTGGTCAATCATTTTTTTTAAACTCAAATCCATTGTGCTGGACAACAGACCCATTTGGTGTAATGGTTGAGATGTCGGCTATTACACCAACGGTTTCGGGTCCGATCCCCGAACCTGGCTGTTTTGTGATGGTCTGGGTATTTTCTATGTATAAAATGTAGGTATGTATTTACCAAAAAGTATAAGTATGTTTATTCGTTGTTTAGTACCCATACTACAGGCTTCACGCTTAACTTGGGGCTAGATGGCGCTGTGTGAATGTCAGTGGATATTTACTTATTATTATTTATTTGTCAATCGGTCTTATGCTGTAACGCGAAAATGAAAAACAATTCTTTGTTGAAGGTTTTTCAATCGAGCGGTTGAAATGCATACTTTCTTGGTTGAAAAATAAAAAAAATGTTATTTTTTCTGTTTCAAAGAATTAAGTAGTAATGTCTTCTTATACTAATTACATATACAATTTAGGCACATATTGTAACCTATTCATTTGGGAAAAATATTGATTTCATCTTAAGTTTTCAATAATTCTGTATTCTAGGTTCTACGCACTTTGGAAGGACTCTGGAACATATCATTGTATAGCTGAAAATATCATTGGAAAATTGGAAAAATCAGTTACGGTAAACGGTTAGGTAAAGTAACAGTAANAAAAATAATGATTTTTTTTATTTCTAGAAATTTAACTATTGAATGGACCTACGATTAAAATTGGAAGTTAAAAAATAAAACACCCAAATTTGTGATTTTCGTTCACATAACACCAGTGATCGATCGATTGCGTTGCAGCTTGGTTGGTTGACAATCGCACTAGTCAAGCAACTATCACACTGGGTGATCGTTAGATGGGTGACCGAGATTATTATCTCGAGTCCCTCCGTGGTTCGTTACCCTAACTCCCTATAACCATGCTGGGTAAAAATCCCTTTCCATAAAGTGGAAGTTATATACTATTAATGATGTTGATAATACTTGTAGTGATTTTACCGGGTATAAGAGATCTAACATCTGTTGTCTCCGGTGTCGGGCGCAGTGCTGCATTTTTTTCCATTTATTTAATTATTATTAATAGATTAATGGAGAATAATAACTGTCTATCAGTTGTTCATCTCCTTCAATGCTGCTTCAATAGTCAGGCGTAACATTTGCCATCAGGTGAGCGTCCTGACCGTCCTGTTAATTTCGTAACATAAAAAAACAGCTTTTGATTTTAGTCCATGTGCCGGGATGAAGACTGAGACAGGTGGTGTAACTCAAATTGATTTTAAGTCACGAGGAAGGTACAAAAAATTTGCTTTATTTTGTATGTGCAGTGGCGCCGTATATACAGCCTCCTGTATCCAGAATGATGGATGTGAAAGCTGGTGCCGACGTAAAGTTAGATTGTAACGTCCTCTACGGGAACCCAGCCCCCGAAATCACATGGGAATTTATATCACTCGACTCCACCACCACCGTACTTTCCAGGTATCGGTATAATTTATATATTATTATCATCTCACTCCATATCTCCAACCTATACATAGGTCTCCCACATTTGTCCCACACACACAGGTCCTCCGCTTTTCTCTTTCAGTCACCACCAGCAACTATTGGAAAGTCGTCAATCCATCAAGCCGCAGACGCGGTGGAGAGGTCCACTCTAGAACTCACCTGCTCCAACGGCCATCGGTTCAGCGACATTACGTGATTAGCCCACTGGCACTTCGTTCTATCGCTGCCTTATTCGGTGGTCGTGCGTTTAAATCCTGTAGGGAAATTGCATTGCGAAAATCACTTTGTGAGATTTTCCCAGTTTGTTTATGATATTGCAGGCTAAATCACCTGATTGTCCGAAAGAAATGGTAATTTCGTGATTCGGAGGGCACGTTAAGACGTCGGTCCCGGCTACAACCTAAGGATGGTAGTCGATTACACCCACTTATCCACGAGCACGCGTGATGGGTTGCAGCCCAATCTCCCCATTGCTATGCTGCTATTGGCTGCTATGCCCATGGGCTGATAATAATGATAAAATGTTATGAAGCGTAAAATTAAATTTGTCCTTTTATTACAGAGGCAATTCTTCGCATTCCCACCTAGAGCTTAAGAATGTAACAAAAGCAAATGAGGGTTTATACCTTTGCATAGCTGATAACAGAGTGGCTAATGACCGTATTCGGATTAATCTTCGAGTCCAATGAACATTGTGACGTCATCAGTGCATCAGAAACTTGAAATTGTATATTTTACACTAGACAATATATTTCTACTATTTAAAATGCTTTTTTTGTCAACATCGACCCTACAAAAAGATTTTCATCTTACCCGATTTTTGACTGAGTAGTAGACTCGGTACCGAGTCGTCTAAGTAGATGTCCGATATTTTTATGTTTTAAGTGTACAGGACGATCAGGGCGCTCACCTGATGGTAAGTAATACGCCTTAACATGACAGAGCGGCATTGAAGGAGACCAGTATCGATTCTACCAGCTTCTTCGAAAGAGAAGCGTAGGACGCCGTTTGGCCCTACCGATGACTTGAAAGGTCTCTCTCTCTCTCTTCAACCTATCGCAGTCCACTGCTGGACATAGGTCTCCCCCAATTTGCGCCAGATATCCCGGTCCTCCGCTTTTCTCATCCAGCTTCCACCAGCGACCTTCCGCAAGTCGTCGGTCCATCGGGTCGGAGGGCGTCCTACGCTACGCTTGCCAAGACGCGGTCTCCACTCCAGAACTCGTCTGCTCCAACGGCCATCGGTTCTACGACATACGTGACCAGCCACTGCCACTTCAACTTGCTGATCCGGCGGGCTATGTCGGTAACTTTAGTTCTCTTGCGGATTAAATCATTTCTGATCTTATCCCTAAGAGAGACTCCAAGCATAGCTCGCTCCATTGCGCGTTGAGTGACTTTGAACTTGTGAACCAATCCCGCAGTCAGTGTCCATATCTCAGCTGCGTATGTTAGCACGGGTAGGACGCATTGCTCAAAGACTTTCGTCTTTAAGCATTGCGGAATAGTTGACGTTAAAACATGACGTAGCTTACCGAATGCCGCCCAGCCCAACTGAACCCTCCTACTAGCCTCCTTCTCGAAGTTATGCCGGCCAAGTTGGATGGTTTGGACCTCGAGACGGACGCCATCGACGCATATCGGTTGTGGCATGACACGACTGTTGAACATGACTTTCGTCTTGTCCAATTCATGCCAAGCCCAACTCGTCGGGAAGATTCATTTAGGCTGTTCAGCATCTCCGCAAGCTCTTCCGATGACTCTGCCACGATGACGATATCGTCAGCAAAACGAAGATGAGAAATATGCTCTCCATTGACGTTGACGCCTCGTTCAGACCAGTCCAGGATCTTGAAGACATCCTCCAATGCGAAAGGTCGCTGGTAGATAATAAACGTCCATATTTGGTGCAAAATGGGGGAGACCTATGTCTACCCAACTGTGATAAATTGATGAAGCAGCAAAAGTTGATATTTCATACAATTATACCGTGAATTAATTTTAAGTCTTAAAAGTGGAGCAACCAAATACTTTCCTTTATACGCACTACTAGGTCTTACCTCATCCATTCTTATCTCTCGTGGGTCAAGCAGCGGTCAAAGGTGGAACGAGACCACCCACAGATATTTAAGTAAGTATAAGTGTCATTACCTCATTGTATTTAGAAAAACCTGGACACCGTGGACTTTATATGGACCTGATGTATTTACGTCACAGGTTAGATGCATACTCCTATCATATTACTCAGTAAAATTGGCTAAGGCTGAGGCAATCTTGCTCTCACGAGGTAAATCGTTTTCTTGTTTGTTGACTTAGCTAGAAGAAAAGCTTAGGAGTTAGTAGATAACCATTTGATGGCTTTCAACATAGCCATCAAATGGTATAAAGAAATGAAATATTTTTGTTTGTTTATTTCAAATTTCATACAAATTATTCTAATGCTATTATGTTATACAAAATTACAAAAAATCTCCGTACTGCGTCAATGTTGGGTAAAATAATCTTCTATATTAACATTAAAATACAACATAATACCAAAAATAAAACAAACTTACTGTTAAATTTGAGACAGTATTAAGTTAGTATAAATCTCAATATATTGTGTTCTTTGTCGGACACTCTCTCTTCAACCTATCGCAGCCCACTACTGGCAATAGGCCTCCTCCACTTTGCGCCAGATATCCCGGTCATCCGCTTTTCTCATCCAGCCTTCACCAGCGATTTTGACGGACACAGTGTCCGGCATTCAAAGTGTTAAATACACAATATGTTAAACCTATTATAGAAACACATGTCTAAAAACATATGTCGAAAAACAAAGGTCTTTGTTCCGTGTCCGTTCCTGGTTATGTTATGACTCTGGAAAGTGGTCGCTCCTGGCTTTATATATCTTACTTTTTATACCGAGAGATAAAAACAATTTAAGAAATGGCGTGACTATTTTGTTTCTGCCCTAACCAAACCCTCCACACATATCTGACGCTGTCTAGAATGAAACCCGCTGACTAATATTTAGAAGTAATTCCCAATGTACCAAATAATTACAGTTTAAAATAATAATTCAATTAAACATTCACTTTATCTTTGAACGCGTCAGCATTCAATGGAAGCTTACACAGATAATACCGCTAAATATATTAGCCGAGTATATAACTCCATGTAAAAATAATCATGTTATTCAGTAAGTGTCATAAACAGTCGCGAAGTAGTACGCAAACGCTTTTTAAAATGAACTCTTACTTATTTATGTGGGTGTTCGTGTTATTTATTAAACAACATGCGTGTCAAATTGAGAAGGCTAGCTTGGTTTTTGTGATTGATGACACTGGCTCAATGGGTGATGACATAGACCAGGTCATATATGGAGCTAACTTGGTATTTGACACTGTTCTGAATTCCAATAGTTCGCAGATTGAAAATTTTATATTGGTGACATTTAACGATCCTGGTAAGTAAATAGATAAGTCAATAGATTTAGCTTTGTACCTAGAATTAAAAAATAACTTGTTTTGTTTATTTTTTCGAACCTCATCTTAGGGCGTTGAGGAGTGAGGTAGCATTGTATAATATGTTTGAGAACTAAAAACATCAATCATTTCTTACATTCGAAATTAAGTTATTTTAATTTTTATGAACAGACCTTTAAAAACTCTTCCTCAATTGGGTCCCTTATTTATGTGAGATAAAGAAATTAATAAAAAAATGAGGTACATAAGCAGCATTTTTATTTGGCCGTTTACTCCAATTGTGGAATTAGTTTTTCTTAAGGGGATGTTGGGATATAAACCATGATTTGCCAGGCTGGTTCCGTATGTGTTGTCAAATCATCACAGAGAGATATATCTCTCTGATGATCTGTGATGCTGGTTAATTTTAATTGTTCTTCACCATGTAGCGTAAGAGAAGTAAAATTGGTTTTCGAATCATGAAGTCACTTTGTTACAACATTTTTTTAGGGGTAAAAAAATGCAATAAATTGCATACCGCTAGGCGGTGATATGGGGCTCTCTACTCCGGAAGGGAGAAGCATACCACTAAAAAATGTCCCCTCACCCACCATCTCGTTTACTATAGAACATCGGTGTAGCTTAGCCTTTCCCGATATGCGTCCATAGTAATTATTGTTCTTTCAAACCCTACTTCGTGTTATACCCTTCTCTTGTTACAGGGCCCGGACAGTGCATCCGAGCCCTTGCCAAAGTCAGATACAACCTAATCTAACCATAACTAAACTGTACGGGAAGACCTGTGCCCTGCACAGTGCCATTATAGGTTGATGATGATGATAATTTTTGTCGGTTTAAGGATTGTCAGTCTTAGGCTCATCAACATCATCAGCTCATTAAACGTCCCCACCGAGGGGCACGAGTCTGTCCGTATATGATTAGCCTTAGTCGTCCACACGGGCCCAGTGCGGGTTGGACGACTTCACGCACAACCTTTGAATCTCTTCGCAGGTGTGCGCAGGTTTCCTCACGATGTTTTCCTTTACCGTAAGAGCGTTGGATAATCTACATATATTTTGGAAAATTCGAAATTACATTGGTACGAGGCGGGATTTGAACCTCAGCCTTCCCGGTAGGAGGGCAATAGTCAACACTATAACTGTGCTTATAAACGTTTTGGATCAATTCTGTTAGTTTGTAAGGCAATGTATTCAATAAATAAATAAATAAACACCATTGAGCCACTGACGCTCTTTCAATTCACATTGGGCCCGCGCGTGGGTTGCGGCCCAATATCTACATAGCTTGCTGTGTGGAAAGGCCAATACCCTGCATTGATGCCAAAGACATGATCAAATATTATTTTCAAACGCGTAAACATGAAGCGGAGGATGGGGATTACCCGTTATTGCAATTCAAGCGAAATTATATTTAGGTATATTCATTCATAAGTTTATCAAACGCAGCACAAAAGTTATCAGTAGTAGATTACTGAGACGTGGTCTTGTAATTAAATAAACATTAATTTATACGGCCATATCAAACCTTAGGACAAATCCTCACAGAATAAATTACATGCATACCAAGCCATGGCTTAATGCTATCTACTTTAACCTATTTATATTATAATCGCGAAAGGTTATAATTATTCCAATTGTTCTTGTTTTAAATATACATATACTTAATAATAAAAATTATAAATATTCACTGAAATTCACACAGCGCCATCTAGTCCCACATTAAGCATAAGCCGGTAACGGATAATTTTACATATATACTTTTATAATAAATAAAGATATATACAAAGAAACACACAGACCGATACAAGCAGACATGTTAATGCACACAAATATTTCTACTACCCGGGGATCGAACCCTTGGTGTAGTACCCGACGTCTCAACCATTACATCAGATGGGTCATCTGACAACAAATTCTATATAATCAGTAATTGTATATGGCTTGGCTGTTTCCTTAGTTACTTCAGATCAGATATTAACATCCGCATCACCATCAAGACAATAGCGAAACGGCGAAGCAATTCGAATTATTACATTTAAAAAAATTTAGGTGTTAAATAATACAATTGATCACTATTGTAGAATTCTACGAAAAGGTATAAATTTCCTAGGAAATTAATAAATTGGCGATTCCTATTATTTTCCGGTGACATATCATATACATTGACTATTTAAGAACCTAATTGATAAGAAAAACGACTCTATCCGGGGGGAATACCAACAAACTGCATTGTTATGAAATATTTATACGTTTTACTTATAAGCATATACATTGCAAATATTATTGTATCAGATTTCTTGACCTCAAATGTGACCTAATCAATTCTCCTCCCTAACGATAACCAGGAAAGAGTAGTCTGGGTTTTATTGTTATACAATTTGTTGATAAAACACTGGCTGAAAGTGGCTTCCTGTAGTTCATAAGTTATTTCAAATGTAAACTTGCTAACTTGTGACGTAAAAGCTCGCGGTATCTAGATTTTTCATTGCATTTAAATCAACTACGAGACTTTCTATATTATAAGAAAATTTAGGTTACAGGCGCAAAAAACTATAAAACAGGATCGTTTTCATTTTCATTTTATTTCATTATCAGCCTTTAGTGGCCAACTGAGTCTTAACCCATTGAACGTTGGGATCCATATACAATAGAACATCTATTGTGTCTGGCGCCTTAAGGCGTCATTGGCGGTCAATTTGTTAAGATTGTAGCCAAAACTGGCGTGTACTTTGAATCATCATCGTTTAATTTTCAGACAGTCATGTAAATAAATTGCGCCTGTTATATTTGTATCAATCTGGAATTGATAAGTACAATTATAAAAAGTCCGAGAGCTAGCTGTATCAAAGTTCTATGGATCAAATACATGAACATTTTTTTGAATATAGACTATATAAAAATAAGAAATCATAAAACTAAAGGTTGAAACCCCTGAAAATTATTGATTTTGCTCGCATGCAAAATTATGACCTCCGGTTGTAATTACAGACATTGTTATTATAACTCATAAGATACATGAGCGAGCTATACTCGGGGTCTCTCTTAGGGATAAGATCAGAAATGATTTAATCCGTAAGAGAACTAAAGTTACCGACATAGCCCGCAGGAAGCAAGTTGAAGTGGCAGTGGGCTGGTCACGTATGTCGCAGAACCGATGGCCGTTGGTGCAGACGAGTTCTGGAGTGGAGACCGCGTCTCGGCAAGCGTAGCGTAGGCCACCCTCCAGCCCGATGGACCGACGACTTGCGAAAGGTCGCTGGTGGAGGCTGGATGAGAAAAGCGGAGGACCGGGATATCTGGCGCAAAATGGGGGAGACCCTGTGTCCAGCAGTGGACTTCGATAGGTTGAATAGAAGATACATGAAAAAAATTAACGGGACAATAGAGTATTCGATGAGTAGAATTGAGTTTTCAAAGGTTGACAAGTTCGTTCACGAACGTGAGTCGATCACAATCAAAAGTACGTCCTTTCAATGTGGTCGACCCACGTTAGTGAATGAATTCAGCCCAATGGCCGTTGAGATCGGATGGTTCTCGAATGGAGACCACGTACCGGCTAGCGCAGCGTTCATTGGGAATGGAAGTTATTCATCGTAAGCACCATCATTACCCTATAACGGCAGGGCACAGGTCTTCTCCCATAGCAATGCTATGGAGAGACTGGGCTGTAACCCACCAGCGAGGCCAATGCTGATTGGTGGGTGTTAACTACCATTGGAAATGGAAAAAATCACATAAAAGTGGCTTAATCATTGCATGTTTTCGTGCAGCGACCTCTAGACAATGGAGGTAGTTATTAAGAGAGTTCTTTGGTGAGCAGTGGAAATCTTATAGTTAGTACAAATAATCAATAAATTAATATCCACTGACATTCACACTGCGCCATTTAGTCCCAAATTAAGCATTTAGCCTGTAATATGGGAGTAGCTTGATTCCCGGGCAGTACAATGACAGTTGTTTAGTAAAACAACTGTCATTGTACTGCCCGGGAATCAAGCCCGGAACCCCTGGTGTAAGAGCCGTCTCAACTATTACACCAGGTCGTGATATGGATGATGATTATTTTATTTTTCATTATACAGACGTGAAACTGCGTTGTAGAACGACAGATCGAGATGAATATAAATACCATCTACGGAGTATTAAAGTGGACGGTGGTGGAGACTGCGAAGAAATGTCGATGGCTGGAATCGAACTGGCCCTCCAAGAGAGCTTGTCGGGATCCTATCTCTACGTATTTACAGATGCATCCGCTAAGGATTTCGGGTTAATGAACAAAATTCAAAATCTGGCCATAAAGAAAAATTCACAGGTATTTATTTAAGAAGTTTTTTGAGCGAGGTATAAAGAGTTTTTTTGCTTTTGTTTTAGCGAGGAATGAATTGGCCGACTTCATGCACAAGCTTTGAATAGCTTCGCAGTCGTGCGCAGATTTCCTCAGGATATTTTGCTTCACCATAAAAGCATCGGATAGACGTCCATATAGTTTCGAGATTGAAAAACACATTGGTACGTGGCGGGATTTGAACGTGTACTCCTCCAGATCGGAAGGCAACAGTCCACACCGATGAGCCACCGGCGCTTTAAGTTGAAACCTACTGTATTTTCATTAGTAAAATTATTTCTACTAGTACGCAAAATGGGCATTTAGAAACACATTGCATCATTTTCAGACACCAATCAATAAAAACCCTTTTTATACAAAATATTCTAACGTTTAGTAGACTTAATAGTAATATGTTATGAAGTCTACTCTTCCACCCAAAAGCATAACTCAAGAACTTGATTTGATTAATAAACTAATATTCATATTTAAGAGTAATGTTATTTACAACTTCACTGGCCAATTAGCGAATACAGAACGCTCTAAGCTTAATATTTTATATAGGTAATTGTTTACAGGTGGTTTTTCTCTTAACTGGCAGATGTAATAGCGACGACAATGATCCAGGATATCAGGCATATTACCAGTTGGCTTCAGCTACCTCGGGTCAAGTATTCCATATGGGGAAACGAAACGTAGCAGAGGTATGATCTTTCTTTTAATTGGTTTATGGACTATTAGTCACCAAAACTAATTTGTGCACTTTTTTTTGGAAATCAGCCCTCAATTCCAAATGAGGAGCCCAATTTCTATATGGGACTTTTCACAGCTTTTAAGGTAGGAAGCTAGAAATCGCTTCTTACACTCTTTGTTACCAACGAAAAAACCTGCTTTTTACCTAAATTTGTGAGAAAAATAGTAAAGTTCCTATGATACAAACGTGTTATCCGAATTTAATTTGAACGAAACCGTGGCAAAAGCAATATTATAAATCAACTAACTAGTACGCACTGCACAATGCAGCAAAAGATGTTGTGCAGTAATGTTTAAAGTACGGCAGTCTAGCTTACAATTCATAATTGGCCTTCCTACTAGAGACGCACAACGTTTGCTGATTTTCGCAGCTATTTCAGCTTAGGAACGACATCATTTAACAATTCCGAGGTGCAGAAAATTTTGGAATTTTAAAATCCTAAGTGAGCTACGAGAATCCTTCCTGTCAACTTGTGGTTGAGGAATATTGGATCGTTTCCCGCTACTCGTACAAATACGTATTTGGGCAGAGACCTATACTTTGTTTTACAGAATGTCCTACAGAACATTGAGGTTGTCTCAGGTCCTGAAAGGTGATGGCTGAACAATTTACATACAGAGTCATCTTCCTTTTTCTCTTTTTCTTTAAACAGATATAGCTGCCTGCTAGTAAGCTGTTCCTCTACCTTCCACATCAAAACCTTCAAGAATTAGGAATGGTCACAAAAGATCTGAAAGATTTTAGCTAGCTTATTGCTGTATTTTTTAAATCTAAATTAATATGTTCGCTTTGCTTTGAACAGATATTAAAATACGTGGCTGAAACAGTTTCAAGTCGAAAGACTGTTGTAACAAGCAAGCAATTTCCGCCAGGCTATGGATACAATATGACGGTAAAATATATACATTAATAATAATGTATTCCTTAGATGCTAAAAGACTGGTTGATTTATAGATATTTACGTTTTGCAGATACCTATAGATGCAGGCATGCATAGCGGTGTCATATCAGTTTCTGGTGTGAACCCAAAAATTAACGTCACGGATCCAGACGGCACTATCCTTGAAACAAATACTATTGTCGACCTACCAGCTGTTATCGTAAGTTTTGTTTTTAATAATTTTAATTTGATAAGATCGTTTTTGTGGGTAATTTAGGCAGTCTTTTCTATCTGCCGCTTTAATAATGGGAGATAGCTTAACAATTGCGTTAACCTATTAGGCTAGTAAGCTTGAAGGATGTCACATGCAGTGTAATCAGCATGTAAATTGGGCCCAAAAAGCATCCTGGAACGCTTATTTTGAAATTTACCTCAATCTGTTGTTATGATAGTCCTTATATTACATCCTCAATTTATTAATTACCTAAAAAAATGGGTACAATGAAAAAAAAATTTGTGTTTCAGTTCAATGTATGGGAACCCCAAATATATTAATTATTTTTCAAATTTCTTGTCAAAACCTAATAGTGGTTCACAGAATACATATATTTACAAAGTTTGAATAGTTGTTTATAGTTTCGGAGAAAAAAGGGTGTGATATACGGACGGACAGACAGACAGACATGACGAATCTATAAGGGTTTCGTTTTTTACCATTTAGCTACGGAACCCTAAATACAATAGAAGTGCTTCCATTGGTACTCTAACTTCGTGATGTCATACTGCATAGAAAACGTATGCAAATACATTGTTTTTATAGATCGTAAATAATTACTCAATTGATCTGACAATTTCCTAGTACTGGATACTGTTACTCAACTTTTCTTAGTCACAAGTTGCACTGTATCATAATCTCAAGACGACAATAGCCATAAAGGTTTGCGTAATTGCAAACTTTAAAAACAACTAAAAATTTTAAACCTTCAGGCAGTTAAGATACCGAAAACGAAACCTGGCAACTACACTACAAAAGTTGGAAGCGAATCGAACACCAGCGTCATTGTCACAGCAGAGACAAGCATTCACTTCAAGCATGGATTTTCAAGCGTGGAACCTTCATCTATTAAAGACACTGCAACTAGACCTATAAAAGGTAAGATAGAGATAGGTCAATGTAAATAGTTATACTATCGGTCACAGTATCGATACCGCCGGTAGTTCGATAGTACGATGCTACAATCATATAAATTATTAGTGTTGTTGCTTAGAAAACGACAATATGGTATTGTTGATATAATAAAAGAAATACTAACGATAGTAGTTCATTCAATAGTATTGTAAATAATTTACAATCGCTTTAAAGAAATACATAATTTAAATAAAAACTTATACCTAAAAGTGAATATCTAAATTATTCACAAATTGAGCTGCGTAAGTATCAGAATACCGGAATGAGTGAGTTAAGGAGCCTCGTGTTCCCTTTTCCTTTATTTCCTAAATTCTCTTCTTAAATGGTCGGCTTTCGGCAATGCACTCCTTGCTCCTTCAGAGTTACGAACATCATCACGAAATGAGTGGCAGTGTCACTTTCCATCAGGTGAATGGTATTTTCATTTGCAACCCAATGATTTTTTGAAATGAATTGGAACCAATGGGGAGTATTTATTATTATTTGCAGGTCAACAGTCACACCTTCTGATTCAACTGATAACTACAGATAAAGGAATCACTCTTAATTCGATTCACATAATGAACATGGATGAAGATGTTCTAGCTGATATACCACTGAAATTGATTGACAGAAAACAAAAAATATACGTAACGAAACCAAATACGTTTCCAGATTATTTATTTAAATTAGCGGTATGTATGGATTTTTTGGTAAAAGATAATTATTACACAAGTAAATATTTAACTGAAGCTATTTGATTTTTGGAGGAACCTTATATTGTCAGAGTGCAAGAACACTAACTACCTTTTTTTCGATTTCTCCACCGCCATTCAGGATGGCGTCGCTACTATGGTTTGCGATGTACGAGTACTAATTCTAGGGATATCGTATCAATGACTAATGTAATAAACAAAGTTTCAATCGCTTAGCTTACATTACTTACTACTTACTAACTTTCTTACTATATCTATACTTTTAATGGCATGAGATTTTTTATTTTTTGATGTAATGTGATCTTGCTGGATACTGTGAAATATCTTCACAATCATTTGTAGTATGTCCTTTTCTCCTTTTCATCACTCACTATGATGATAATAGGTATATTGTGGGCGCCGGTTGCCTATTAATCGTGGTGGCAAGGTAGCTTTCAGTAAATTGTTAATTTATTTCTTACAAAAGTATCGAGTATTGTGTCAATAAATATTTTGGAATATGCAATTTCAGGTAAACGGTTATGACAGGAAAAGTAAAACACCATTCAAGAGAATTAGTGCGACAGCGATAGAGCCACAAAATCCAGATTTTGGTAAAGACAATTTTATTTAAAATGTAATTCAGTTCACTCATAAATTATTGATATTATATAATATGACTCGAACTAAGCTTGTCTTGGTCTCCGAACTGAGATATCGCTATTTCTCACGATCGTTGATCGTAGGCAATTTCATGCAAATGTACTTCTAAAAGTTACCAAAGATCAAAATCCACCAAGAATATAATAGATCCGGCCAACAAAAGCTACGGTTTAGACTTTTACATAAATATGTTAACTATTGATTCATGTAAATAATGATAATAGATTTCTAAATATTTAAAATTGAAGTAGCTTTTGTTGATCTCTAATCTTGGATCGCATGGGCCTTTGAAACAAGTGTGAATGCTGAAATATATTAGATCAAGATGTTTAGTAATTTTTTTTCATAGAAATTCCCGAAGGCAGAAAACCATTGGTAACTATAGAAAATGGCATAAGATTAAATGCCGAGTACAATAACTCACTGAAGTTATCCTGCAGAGTAAGCGGTTATCCACAACCTGATATCATATGGAGCGATCACAAAGGATACTTATTGACATCTATTGTAAGTATATCAATGTAACTTTTTTATTATCTTCGACTTCTACATCAACAGAGACAATTTGAAAACAGAATATTAAATGCAAGAAATTATGTATAATATGTATGTATTTACAAAAAAATCAGATTCATATAAGTATGTTTGTCCGTTGTTTAGTACCCATAATACAGGCTTTACGCTTAACTTGGGGTTAGATGGCGCTGTGTGAATGTCAGTGGATATTTATTTATTATTTATTTAACAAGAATGAACGCAAATAGGTAATACAATTCGTTTTGAAACCAATTGAAATACAAAACAAGAAGATGAAATAAAGTAAAAAGCTATTCGGTTTTCTACTACTTACTTGTCTAAATATTTTTACTTGTTTTTATAACTCTGCTGCTGAACTAGTTTGGAATGTTGGTCTCAGGACTATTATCAATGGTAGATCGCTTTTTGTGTATAATATGTTTGCTGGGATCCCTTACATCCCATTACAAGAAGTCTTGACTTCCTTTAAAATCCTAATGGCGCACGACTTATGGTTATAAGCAAATATTTATTACTTGGTAAATGAGTTTTTGTGCAAATTATTTGCCAACATAAAATGAGAAAATCTGAAGATTCGGTGCAAAATGAGGGAGTTCTATGCCCATTAGACACAATGGCCTTCACAAAGATTAAGAATAAAGTATGCTTAGTAATATTGTTTCCAAGGGAGTTCATTACTAATGCATATTTATTAAGTCATGCCACGACCAACAGTTGACTGCGATAGGTTGACAACAGAAAGAGAGAGTTAAAAACAATCATAGGGTATTACATATTTTCAGGTATCCGCAGTTGAACTGCCGTATGACCATATAAGTATTTTATTATTAGATCAAGTAGTTAATAATAACACATACACGTGCAGGGCTTGTTAACGAACATGGAGAAGACACAAAAGCTATAGAGGTTTTGACTATACAACGAAAAGGTACGATATTTAAACAGAATACATTTTATACAGTGTATGCTGTGGATTTTATAACAGCATCAGAGAATGCTGTTGCTGTCACAGGGGATGCTATTAGGGCCGATAAAATTTAAATTTGTGTGTTTTTACAAAAAGAAAAAATAAAAGTATATGAAATTAGTTGCTGTGTCGTATTTTATTTCCTAAAAAAGAAAAGGTGATGTTGATGCGCTGTATTGTTAAAGGTTGTGTACGAGGATTCCTAAATCTATCATTTAACTTATAAAACAGTTACTCTTCTGGCATAGCTGTGCTCCTAGTGGATAGAAGGGTAAATTACTGTGTATTGTTACTTAAAAGCTTAACGACACCCTCACGACCCCTGTCATTTAAATCTGTACAGTTGCTTAACCCACCGTCCTTATTGGTTGACCAACCCATATATTTTGAATTGAAGCGAGCGCTATAAATCTATGGACCAACCAGGGTAGTTTCTGTCTTTTCAACTGACTTTCTACTTTTTTGTCTTTTACAGAAAGTCCTTTCATAAACAAGTCCATTGAAGTAATTTACAAGAAATTGGATGATCAAGTTGAATTAACCTGCAAGTAAGGACGATATTATTTACGTTAAATAATATTTTAACATGATTTAATACCTGCACGTTTCTGACCAAACCACGATTAACTCTACTCCTAATTTTTTCTTTATTTTATTTTTTTAGAATCCTCAGGGGATTCCCGAAACCAATGCTAGCTTGGTATTTCTTACCCGCAAATGCACAAAGTTTTGTCCAACTGAATGAAACACAAGAAAATTTAAGTTTAGAACATATTGGAAAAGATGAAGCAGGAGCTTACCGATGTGTTGCTGCTAATGAAGTGGGCTACGATAGACACATGATTCATTTGATTGTCGAATGTAAGTTTATAGTAACATTTATATTATGTATGAAGGTTACATACAATTCATATCATAACTTGAATAATTATATGTAATACGTTAATGAAGGAACTTAACATATGGTTACAAAAATAACTATTGATACAAACGCCACTAGTAAAACTTTTTTTAATGGTTACATTCAAGTAGAATAATACATATTTGAGGAAAGGAGGTTGTCCAAAGTTTTCAAGGTATCTCACACTACGGTACATTTATTACTCAATATTTCTTTATGAGATCGGTAGCGATTGCTGTTCTTAAAGACTGACCGTAACTAGCACATCTTTAAGTCGCGAATACGTCTTGGCTGAAGAAGGTGCAAACGCCTATCTATCTTCAGTCGTGTTATATTGTGANCTACAGTCAACACGCTCATCTTATTAGTCCGAGTTCATAAAATCTGAATGAGCATAAAATTGTATGTTTCGGTACATTATTTAGTATCAAAATAAAGCTGAATAAACCTGGAAACTACTGATCTAATTAACTTCTGTGTGTGTGAAGTGGTTAATGAGTTATGACCGTAAGAAGAACATAGCCGTTGCAAATTTCAAATACCTAACGCGTCGCGGACGGCAAAATAACGAAGCGCTCGCAGCCCGGTGAGTCAACGCATCTCGAATCCATACCTACCGCTCTTCACCTAGCAATCACGCGCGTCGTGCGAACGACCTGATCTGTGCGGCTACATCGTATAGACACAGTATTTCCCTGTTTTTGTTATTAAACAAAATGAATTGCGCGGGTTGTCTTCAGATGATATCAGTGGAGGAGGAGTCCATAGTATGTACAGCAGACGACTGTGTGAAGGTATTTCATAAATCCTGCGCTAACATTTTTGAACTAACACCTGGTCAACTGGAACTATGGATTTGCCCAGATTGTCGGGCGATGGCTAAAAGAGGTGGGGACAACACTGACACACCCGTCCGGCAAAATGTAACCCTCCGTACTAAATGTAAAACTATCCCAAATATCGCCCCTTCTAACTCGACCCCAACGAATCTGAACACGATCGCCTCGGAAATCCGACTCATGCGACAAGATATGGTAAAAATGCAGTCGGATTTTGCTGAACGGTTTGATACAATACTTACCAAACTACTGGATTATGATACACGATTAAAATCCTTGGAAGAGACTAAAAAAGAAAACGAGGATCTCAAAACGCAAGTTGCGCAATTACAAGACCAACTTAACAAATACGGTCATTCCTCGCTGCAGTCTGAACTGGAAATCATAGGCCTATTTGAAACACCAAACGAGAATCCTTACCATCTTGTTCTCACAACCGCATCCAAAATTGGCTTGGAATTGGAGGAACGGGATTTAAATTACGTGTCTCGGGCCGGTCCTCGGATTGATAAAAACTTAAAGGATACTAGTCGTCTACCGCGCCCGCTAGTTGTCTCTTTCACTAGAAGAAGCAAGCGTGAAGATTTCATAAAAACAGCAAGGACGCGACACTCACTTGATAGCAAGGATATAGTACTCTCGGGACCTCAAAGAAGAGTATATGTTAACGAGCGATTAACAAGTGACAGCCGACGTCTTTTTCGTGACGCTAGAAATTTTGTACGAGACAATGGTTATAAGTACTGCTGGACCCGACATGGTAACATCTACATCAGAAGAGGAGAAGGCAAAGAGGGCAGCCCGCCAATCCACATTCGCAATTCTGAGGACTTGGAGAGGATTTCCGCTTCTAAAAGTACATGATACCTATATTCATTTATGGAAATGGCTTAAGTTAGTTTTCGTGTTTTACATATTATTCATTGATTTTTTGTTTGTGGTTTCATATATTTATCGATTAGTTGTATTTTTGATTGTTAAAGTCAAGCACACACAATGCTTTCACTATCTCATACACTTACACAAACAAAACAACATCCCAAACGCCCAGTCTGAATCCTCCTCGCTTATCATACATACACCGCGTCAAACCGTTCACTCATGTAAGAAGTATGAAATAACCATACAACGACATTGCATAAAGCAAATTGCAGTGGCACTTAATGCACTCTTTGTGATATATATATTCTACGTTTAACATTTTACTATGGGTACCCTTGACTTGTTGACCGAAATTGACCAATCCTTAAATGTTGAATGCCACTCAATTCTTATGCCAGAAGACTGTGGTAAAATACTGAATAAATATTGTTTTAAAGTTTTACATGCAAACATAAGAAGCGTCCAACGAAATTTTGAAAACTTCCTGGTGGTATTTCATAGGTTAAATATTCCATTCGATGCTATTGTGTTTAGTGAATGCTGGATAAATGATTTGACCATTATAAAACAGATTCAAGGCTACAAATGTTATAGCTCTACAAAGTTCACTAATAAATCAGGGGGTCTAATTGTTTACTTAAATAACAAATGGTCTGGCAATGCAACAGAGCCTGAAATTGAAGATGCAAATTGTCTTATGATAGAAGTTCTTAATGCTTTTACCCTTGTTGCCCTTTACAGATCGCCATCTTTTCCGAACCCAAATAGATTCCTCTCCTCTTTGGAACAAACTATCGCAACTATAAATCTCACCTCATGCGCAATAGTTGTAGGAGACATTAACATAAACATCTTAGCAGACGATGATAATTCTTCAACTTACCTTGATATATTTGCTGAACGTAATCTCATATCGACTATAAATTCTCCCACCCATTGTACATCTTGTATTGACCACCTCTTTGTTTCAAGTACATATAAAGCTGAAGCTGTTATCTGTCCCGTGGACCTCACGGACCACAGTCTGATTATGGCTGGTATTTCAGTCGTTTCTCCCAGGACAAACCCTTTAAATAGATCTGTACTTAAAATTGATTTTGAAAATCTTATTTTAGCGGCAAAGAAAATTGACTGGTCGGATGTAATAAATTGCTCATCTCTTGAAGATGCGGTCTTTAAATTTTCGTCTACTTTATCCTATTTGGTTTCTAATAATTCCCACTACGTTCAAGTTAGCCATAGGAAGTTTTGCATCAAGCCGTGGATGACGCCGGGACTGATCCGGTGCTCTAAACATAAAGACAAACTTCATAGTGAATCTAAGAAATTCCCAAATGACAATACTAAAAAGTTAGTTTATACCAGATACCGAAATTTCTACATCAGTCTTCTTAGAAAGTTGAAAGCAGATTATGAAAGAAATGAACTAAATAAAAGTAAGAATGTCCCCAAAAAGCTTTGGAAATGTGTAAATAGCATATCTCATAGAACTCTCAAAAGAAATTATGATTCACAGGATCTCTTAAAAATTAAAAATAATGTTAAAGACTCCCTTAATGAATGTAATGAGTATTTTGCATCAGTGGGCCAGAACTTTGCAGATTCCATCTTGAAAAAACTTAATGTAACTCACGAATCACTGACCGCTAAAATTAAATTAAATGCCTCGCCTTTACCACTTCATTCCTTTTTTGTCTCCCCCACAGATGAAAATGAAATTCAATCGCTTATAAGTAATCTGAAGTTAGAAAGTAGTCCAGGGCTCGATAACATAAGTAACAAAATTCTAAAGGGGATTGCGCACATAATATCTAATATCTAATTTCATGCCAATATCTTTCGGAGTTCCGCAGGGCAGCATCCTTGGTCCCACCTTTTCTTCTCTACATAAATGATATGGCCTCAATTCAAATACAAATGTTGACATTCTTTGTTACGCCGATGATACTGCTCTCATTTTCCACGACAGATCGTGGCAGGTGTCTATAAAAGAGCTGAGGATGCCATGGCAGTGGTGGCGAACTGGCTTAGCTCCAATCTACTCTCCCTCAATACAAAAAAAACAAAATTTCTTTGTTTTCACAAAACCTCTGCTACGGCTCCTCGTATGGCGCGATCTTTAAAACTTCACAATAACATCTTTTGTCTATCTCGTTCTCAAAACATCCATTGTAACTGTGATACGATTGATCGATCCGATAAAGTAAGATACCTCGGAGTGGCTCTGGATGACAGACTTACCTTCAAAGATCACATTTATACTATGTCAAAGAGAGTTAGAAAAATCATCTACGTAATGAGGAATCTTCGAGATGTGATAGACGGCAAAACCCTGAAATCGGTTTACGTGGCCTTATGTCAGTCTGTTCTGGGCTACTGTATCCGAGCTTGGGGCGGAGTAGCTTCCACTAACCTTATAACGCTTGAAAGAGCTCAGAGAGCTGTTCTTAAAGTTGCGTTGAAGAGGCCCATCCTATATTCAACAAATAAATTATTTAAGGAAGCAGAAGTACTAAGTGTAAGAAGGCTGTTCTATTGAGGTGGCCATTAATATGCACAATTTGTCTTAAACTCTAGTAATTACCGTAATATGGTCGAGAAACGTGTTTTTAAGTTACCTCAACCTACTGTAAAAACTTCATTTGCTAGGAGATTCGGGTATTTCCTTTTCCCGTATATTTTTAATAAAATGGTTAGGCTATGTGACATTAGGCACTGTACGGCTCATGAGGCAAAGACACTCTTATCACAGACTCTAATGTACTGGACATACGAGATCCGAAGGATTTATTAGAATTAAAAGTTAAAATAGATGCAAGACCACCGACGCTCTCATATACACGGGTGCACACACATACTCACACACACACACAGAAACACTCACACATACACAATAATAGTTATTTATGTCTCTTATTCTGTTTTAAATATTGGTATCATCTGTGTTAGCCGAACACAATGTTTCATGGAAGTCGTTAAATCTATCTCCACAGACAGGCATAGCCTAGTGTGGAGGTCAGTTTTCGTGTATACTGTGTATTTTAAATTGGCAATAAATATTTTCATTTTCGTTTCAAGTGTCATCCTTGCGCATGGGCCATGCCTCCTCTGTCAGACCAAAACACACTGCGTTATCCCCCCTCCCCCCTCCCCCTCTCCCATGACCATTAATTTCCTACAAATAGGACACAGCCTGAAAAATTCGACACATTATTTCAGAAGCACGGAAGCGATATAGTATAATATATACATATAGTATAATTGTTTCCAAATGTTCGTAATTTGTTTGCTGGTGTCTGTTTATTTGCAACAGCTGTAAGTCATCTATACTAATTTATTTCAATAAGAAAATTATTACAGGCCTACAAAGTTTAGTAGGCATGTGTTGTTTCAAAGTAGGTATTGAATAAACTAAAATTAACCATTATTTCACGCATACTATGCTGAATGTTGTTCCACATGTATTGAAGAATAATGAAATAAATCAATTCATCGCCCACTTTTATCCGTTGATGCATTTTCGTCGCCTAACATCATCATTTGAGTTTTGAGCAATCAATGCGGTCTCTCTTGTAAAATAAGATCAGAAATGATTTTATCCGTAGGAGAACTAATGTTACCAACATAGCGCCGGATCAGCAAGTTGAAGTGGCAGTGGGCTGGTCACGTATGTCGCAGAACTGATGGCCGTTGGAGCAGAACGAGTTCTGGAATGGAGCGCGTCTTGCAAGGTTAGGTGGACACCCTTCCGCGCCGGAATTGCGAAAGGTCACTGGTGGAGGCTGGATGAGGAAAGCGGGGACCGGGATATGAAACTGGGGGAAATCTGGACGGCGACAAGAAAGAAAGAAAGAAAATACATTATTTGACCATAAAATTAATATTACAAGACTATAACAGTACAAAACAATTCAACGATTGAAGAAACAAAGAAAACAAAACAATGTGAAATATACGAAAATAGCAAATCATTAAGTCCTTAATAAGAAAGAAAATACAATATATTTATGTGGTCAAAAAGGCCCAGTCTCAGCGTTTGTTGCCGTGTGTTGAGTTGGCATTAAATAATTCAAAAGTAGAGTGAAGAGAGATAGAGAACTAAATTTCTTTAGTTAGGTAGGTACCTTGTTTGGTTCGGGCCGATAAACCAGGGTCGGACCGTGAGTTTTGTGGGCATGGGCTCAAACTACGAAGAGACCTATTTACCACTAGCCACGTCAAAAACTGTTTCTTTAATGATGTATTATCGCCATAAATTCTTTATTGCACAAAAACCAAAATATTACTAAAATCTATGCAAGTCTTAATTAAATAAAAGGCGACCTATTGTTTTAATCAGGGTCTGAGGCCCCTAGTAATCTGGGGGACCTGGGCTGCAGCCAAAGTAGCTCTTAGTTAGATGCGGCCCTGCCTGCCTCATAGTACATCCTGACTTCGGCGCACTTTTGAAGCCACACCATAAAATTATTATTTGATTATAACATGTGTTATCATAATCATATGAATTGGAATAAATATATGTTAAAAATTATTTTCCACGTCTGGTTTCAAGCTACGGCACAAGGGATTACGGAATACAGATTTTCAAGCAATCAATTCGGCCGTTCTGTAGTTAGAGCAATAACACAATTTTGCGTCATAAGATGTAACATTGTTATATATACCTATAAAGAAAGGTACGTACATTATGAAGCTAATTAGACTAATTCAAGGATTCATTTTTTACATAGGTTTTTTCGTGTCGTGAGTTTTAAAAATTTACAACATGCTATCGGCGGCACAAGGTATTTCCTCGCAGTAATAAAAATAATAAATAAATAATATCTACTGACATTCACACAGTGCCATCTAGCCCCAGTTAAGCGTAAAGCCCATATATGCATATATATTTTTTTGTTAAATACATACATATTATACATAGACCATCTCAAACAGACATGTTCATGCACACAAATGTTTGTACTGCCGCGGGATCGAACCGGAACCCTTAGTGTTGCAGTCGACGTCTCAACCGCAACACGATGTCAAAACGCAGCTTTACTTTATCGTCAAAATGCAGCTTATAAGTTAATCTAGCTTGGGTGTCAGCTAGCTCTATTTTATTGAAATCGCTTTGGCGAGCGACTTGAAGATTAACAAATATGACACACTCCCAAACTTTCTCTCATATTAGTGTGTTTTGCTATCACTTAGGTAACGCACTGACCATCAGTACCGTCGAAGAATGGAGCGGCGAGGCCAGCCGTCGCACGGACGTGTTGCAGCAGCCGTGCCATGGCCGTCATCCACCACACCGTCACCGGCGCCTGCGACTCCGACGACGCCTGCGCGCGCATCTCGAGGAACATCCGCGACAACTACATACAATCCAACCGGGTTGATATACCTTACAAGTACGTAATATTATTCATATAGAAAAAAATACTTCGGATGAGCTTGCTGTGATGCGACAGCCTCAATGAATTTTCTTGATGTAGTAGCTTAGCATGAATGTAGACAAGACAAAAACCGTGTTCAATGATCATGCACAACCGATATGCTTCAGTCGGTGTGATTCGACTGTGGAGTAAATTACGTTTAAGTATGAGCTGATGACGATGCGCAATATTTTAAGATAAAAGTCCTTTGAGCAATGCGTCCTATCCGAACTAACATATGTAGCTGAGACATATACACTGACTGCGAGATTTATTCCGGACATAGCTCTGAGTTTCCCTCAGAGATGTTATTCCTTAGATACTTTACTCGAAGTCAAAGTTATCGACATACACGTAGCTAGCCGATCAATAAGTTGAAGTGGCAGTGAGCCGAACCAATGGCCGTTGGAACAGACGAATTTTTGACAGGAACATGTCTTGGCAAGCGTAGCGTAGAACGCCTTTCGTTCCGACTTGCGAAATTTCACTGGTAGATGCTAGAAAGCGGAGGATCGGGATATCTTACGTGAATTAAAAATATAAATAATAAAAAATCGGCACTAAGTCGAGGTTCGAGCCCTAGTGGGCGCCCTTAGTGGCCGTCCTTCTTCTCCTACTTCGATAGGTATCCGTAAGCGGTTCGTGCCGCGACCGGAGCCAATCATCGGCTGAGCTAGCTCGCCATTTTCATCCGGTGACGTCGTTAAGCCATCTGCGGCTAACAACAAATCAATTCAAAAAGAAAAAAAAGCCTGCAATTGTGCAGCTGTGTCTTAAAATGCAGAAGTCCAGTCTACCGAATTAGAGTCAGAATGCTGTTGGAGCAGCCCGTGACACACCAGTGACGCTTTCGCGTTGTTGCTTTTTTATGTTTATTGTATAGGACGGTCAAGACGCTCTCCTTATGTAAGTGATACGCCTGACCATGACAGAGCGGCATCTAATGAGGCGACAGGCAGTTATTATTCTCCCGTCAATGCGCACTGCGCCCGACACCAGAGACAACAGATGTTAGGTCTCTTATTCACGGTATTTTCTAGCTACAGTACTCTCATCCCGAAACATAAAAGTGCACAACACTCCCTGTTCACGGGACGATATCTTTGCACTGCGGTAGTAGTACTAGACGACTTATACCCATTTACCACCTAGTAGTAGTAAAACTAAGCTTGGCAAGTTTTGGCCTGTATATCTGGAAGATTGTTTCCACAGCCATTGGGTGGTGGTCGAGCCCTCTTAGCAGTGTGATTGATGAGTGAATGAATATGTATGGATATTACCAGCGCCGCGATCTTCAATTTTTTTGGGTGGGGCAAAAATTGTGAAATGCCGCCCCCGCCCACTTTTATTTATTTTTACCTTTATCATCCTATATTTTTTCTCTAATTTATATAATAAGTTCTCTAATTTATTGACATTTAGACAAAGCTGCAACTTTTTACGCAGCTGTGATCAGTTTCAGAGATATTACATCTCCTTGTCTTAATCCTTGGTGCCAATGATTGTGTAAGTTCTTCATGTACTCCACCTGACATAGTAGCGCTCTCGTACAAACATCTCAACAATTCGATATAGCAGTAGTAAAGTCAGGCACCGTTGTAGGGAATGAAGCACAGCCCAAGACTCGATCGAATCGAAGGCTTTCTCATAGTCCACAAACGCCAAACATTATGGTCGGTTATACTCTCCGGTCTTCTGTATAACCTGCCGCAGCGTATGTGATATGTAGTCTATGGTGCTGAAGCCTTTGAGGTACCCGGCTTGTTCGGGGGCTGGAAGTCGTCAAACCTATGCGCGAGACGAATTATGATGACTCTGGAGAATAACTTGAAGATGTGGCACAATAGCGTAATGGGTCGGTAATTAGTTTTTTTGTAATGTGATTTTTGTATATCATTGACGTTCATAAGTGCTTTTTGTAAGCCTAATTTAAATAAATGAATTTTGACTTTAACTTATCATAGCCGGAATATTAGGCTCTCTCCAAGCGGATACGAAAACTCGTTCGTAGGGAATTCTACTGTTTCAATACAAGGCTAATTACGGACCTTATTGAGGAGAACAGGGGGCCCAAAGTTTTCCAAAAACCACTTGGGAGGAGCTTTCTGGTGAAACTTAAGATAGCAGATGGCCAACTACTCATATTACGCCAACAGATCCTGGAAGAGGTTGAGAAATTCTATGGACGACTGTATTTATCGAGCGCTCATCGGCCACAGACCGAAGACAGCGAAGATCTACGTGCCCCACTAAGGCACCATTGTACGTAGGATATCCCGGATGTTGATGTTAGCGAAATTAGTGCAGCACTGGAGCATCTGAGAAGTGGAACTCCTAAACACCGGTGGGCAACCCATCGCTAGGGCATTAGGTGAGCTCGTTTAATGACGTCATCTACCAGGGAACTACACTGGAGGCGTGGTCCAGTAGCGTTCTTTAAGAAGGATGATAAAACTCTCTTGAAGAATTATAGATCGATAGCGTTTCTGATAAACGTCTATACAGAGTTGTCACAACCAGTATACGTCGGTGGCGTCCTTCTCCGGATTGTCCAAGAATACGTTTAAGTAAACGTATCCTATCGTATTCTCTCGAAATTGTGCCGGTCAAGTTTTGGCCCAAGTGGCCAAGACTTGGCCAGGGAGGCTAGTAGGAGGATTCATTTGGGCTGGGCGGCATTAGGCAAGTTACATCAAATCTTCACGTCGACGATTCCGCAACACTTTAAGACAAAAATCTTTGAGAAATACGTCCTACCCATACCAACATACGCAGATGAGACATGGACACTGACAATGGAGCGTGCTATGCTGGAAGGCTCTTATAGATAAAATCAAAAATGATATTATCCGCAAGAGAACTAAAATTACCGACATAGTTCGCCAGATTAGCAAACTGAAGTGGCAGTGGGTAACGTATGTCGCAGAACCGATGGCCGTTGGAGCAGTCGAGTTCTGGAGAGGAGACCGCGTCTTGGCAAGCGTAGCGTAGGACGCCCTCTGGCCCGATGGACCGACGACTTGCGAAAAGTCGCTGGTGGAGGCTGGATGAGAAAAACGGAGGACCGGAATATCTGGCGCAAAATGGGGGAGACCAATGTCCAGCAGTGGACTACGATAGGTTGAATAGAGAGGGAAAAGGTTTAATCACCTTTCTTGAAGAAGAGCACCACCACGCCATTGCTCCTCACCTTTGGCGTCGCACATCACCGATTCCGGAATTAAAGAGCTTCTGAAGGGTCTAGCACTGGCGTGCCCCCTACTTTCAAAAGCTCTGCGGTAAATCCGTCGTCGCGGGGGTCTTATAACACTAAGCTGTTTCAGAGACATCCTAAACTCAGCAAAAAAGAGCAATGTCATTAAAAAGTTACAATTTTATCAATTCTTCTTCTTCTCTTCTTCTTCTTCTCTTCAATTATTGGTATTGATTTTAATCAATATTAATCAATTAAGTTCTGTAATGAAATAAGACTACTTGCCTCAGCATTTTCGAAGTCACACTGGATGAAAAAGACGTTTTATTTCCAATTTATTTTGTATATTTTCCTTAAAAACGTGGTCGCTTGATGCAATGAAAAGGAGCTGAAATGTTTATCTTCATTTTTTTTATTGGTTAAAAGCAGCTAAGTTGGCATCAATTAACATAGAGAAATAACTAGGTAACTTTGAAATAATACACTGCTGCCCTGGATAGATATCGACGAGAGAGTTTTTGTATATAGCGTCATTCCTCAGATCGCGGCTGCACGCGCCTGCTGACCGTGAACTGCGATTCCTGCGTGTGCCTATTTAGAAATATGCAAAAACAATGTAATGGTTGAGTAACATGCCTTACTCCGCGCCCCGGGTATCCGTCGNGTATCAACATTTATACTATGTATCACATTTATACGTAATGAGGAACTTCGAGATGTGATAGACGGCAAACCCTGAATCGGTTTACGTGGCCTTATGTCAGTCTGTTCTGGGCTACTGTATCCGAGCTTGGGGCGAAGTAGCTCCACTAACCTAACGCTGAAAGAGCTCAGAGAGCTGTTCTTAAAGTTGCGTTGAAGGCCATCCTATATCAAAATAAATTATTTAAGGAAGCAGAAGTACTAAGTGTAGGAAGCTGTTCTATTGAGGGTGGCCATTAAATGCACACAAATTGTCTAAACTCTGAAATTACCGTAATATGGTCGAGAAACGTGTTTTTAAGTACCTCAACCTACTGTAAAAACTTCATTTGCTAGGAGATTCGGGTATTTCCTTTCCCGTATATTTACAATAAAATGGTTAGGCTATGTGACATTAGGCACTGTACGGCTCATGAGGCAAAGACACTCTTATCACAGACTCTAATTACTGGACATACGAAGAATCCGAAGGATTTATTAGAATTAAAAGTTAAAATAGATGCAAGACCACCGAGCTCTCATTATACACGGGTGCAACACATACTTACACACACACAGAAACACTCACACATACACAATATAGTTTATTTATGTCTCTTATTCTGTTTTAAATATTGGTATCATCTGTGTTAGCCGAACACATGTTTTCATGGAAGTCGTTAAATCTATCTCCACAGGACAGCATAGCGTAGTGGGAGGTCAGTTTTCGTGTATACTGTTGTATTTTAAATTGGCAAAAATATTTTCATTTTTTCATTTTCACATATATATATATATATATATATATATATAATATATAATAATATATATAATACTTACTATATATTTATATATATAGTAATATTGCTTTTGTATGCCAATGATGTAAAAAGTATGGACTCGTGATATGCTCACAAAACAATCGAAAAAAGGTGTTCCGAATGCAGTGACAGCACACATACACATTATTCGAATAAGTGTACACTTACCTGAACAAAAGAGTTAGTACTCTCTTCGGCGGTTCGTTTTTGAGGCACGGATGGCGTATCTACCTTTATATATACAGAATATCATTGTTGTATGCCTTACCCGTTATGCTTCCACGGCTCAACAATATATCTAATATGTGCATGCATTTTCGCTTGCAATAACAAACTGAAGGCACGTGTAAGCCGAGTCAGATTGCGATATGAATAGTAAAACTCATACATTTTTGTGTTTTCCACACAAACGGGGCTGTACTGTTGGAAATAATTTCTGATTTGCTGTTGATTTCATAACAATTGTTAGCAAACCTTGATGGAGAAGCGGCTAGCTTTACAACTTAGCGATTTAACGACCGTGCAAGCTAAGAACTAACGAAACGTTCACTTATCGTAAGGATGATCTAAGTAATTATCGTCATCAGCTCATTATAAGTCACCGAGGGACACGAGCCTGTATTAGGGTGTATAGGCCGTAGTCGTCCATGCGGGTTCAGTGCAGATTGGCCGATTTCACGCACAATCTTTGAATATCTTCGTAGGCGTACGCAGGTTTTATAACGATGTTTTCCTTCACCGTAAGGGCGTCGGATAAAAGTACATATGATTCTAAAAAATCGAAATGCATTGGTAAATTGGTCGAATTTATATGTACGTTTATCCGATGCTTTTAAGGCGAAGGAAAACATCGTGAGGAAACCTGCACACTCCCACAAGGAATTTAAAGGTTGTGCGTAAAGTCGGCCACTCTTTACTAGGCCCTGATTGGTCCCTAATTGGTCTAAATTGTCATCACCACACCGTATTTGCCTACATACCTACCCGGTTAGATTAAATTATTATTAATAATATTATTATTAGAAAGTCATCTATGTTTAAAATAATTAACCAGTCTAAACCACCTCTTAGTAATTAGTCTAAAATGATTTCATGTTTTACTAGTTTTTATATAATCAATTATGTGCACACACCTACAATGCGTAAAAAAGATGCCCCTAGTCTGTGACATAGTACCCATTAAAAATAAAAGAAAATTATATGCAATTCAATTTGAATTAAAATCGCGTCTTGAATTGTACTAATCAACAAACAAATTCCGATTTCGATTCAAAGTCCCGTTTACTTGGGAATCATAAAACAAATTAATATCCACTGACATTCACATAGCGCCATCTAACTCCAAGTTAAGCGTGAAGCCTGTATTATGGGTACTAAACAACGGATAAACATACTTATATACCTTACAAACAGACATGTTCATGCACACAAATGTTTGTACTGCCCGGGGATCGAACCCAGAACCCTAGTTGTAGTAGTAGACGTCTCAACCGCTACACAAAATGGGTCGTGAAATTACAAAAATAACAACAATACAAATAATTTGATTGACAACACTGGAAAAATCTATATGTTTCTGCTGGTTATTTTATGCAGTAATCTCAAACACGTTATTAAATTTCTCAGTGCAAAGATCCATCCATGTTAGAAACGGTCGATACATGGTAAACAATAATGAACGCTCTCGAATCCAATTTAAACTTTCTCCATCGTCGTCGGGCTACAGAAACGAAATAGTTTATTAAATATAAATTTTAAACCATAATTAAAACAAATATTGAACTATGTATTAATAATAATTTTGTTATATTTTACAAGCATATATGTTGATTTTTATATTCGCTGCTGCATCCTTAACTGATTAACGGATTTAATTATGAGTTGTCGTAAATTTTGTTTTCACAGCACGAGTGTAATTAACGGATGATTTTGACCGCCATTTTGTTAGTTTGAAAAAGCATTTTTCTAATAACCTCAAGGTATGGTTGAATACGTCTTATTGGTGGATTATTATACATCAGCATTTTTGTACCAGAAAAGACGAAGTATTATTATTGTAATACTGTATAAGAGATGGCGGTAAAACCCCAGGTGTGTAGAAAGCCGTTTATCGATACAACGCTATTTTTGCGAAATATTGAGCTTAAAAGTGATAATTTCCACTAGTGCCTATAGTAAAATTAATACTATCAATTGATGTGGTGTCTACTTGTATTTCACTTATGCATATAGCATAAGGTAAATATTTATGTTTAAATTAAGGTGTAATGCATTAATGTTAGCCGACCAAAATTTTGTCAAAAATTAAAATTGTTTATTGTTTTTGCGATTAGTGTCACTCACTTTGCAAACCCTACTCATACACTCTGTGCATGCCACTGCATGTTAGAATGGCAGTAGGCAGCATAGTACAAGAAATCGATGACCAATGAGTCGGAAAGCATCTTGAAGGATGAGCGCGGAAGGAAAACGAAGTGTGGTGTCCGGTGACTAAGTAGGGAAAGCTTTTGTTTTCCAATCGATTTTTGACGCAGTAAAACTGATAACAGATTTCTGTAGTTATATAACCTTAAAAGTAGTATTTAAATAGAATATTTAATATAACCTCTTTGACTATGTTAATTAAATTATGACAAACATAGTAGAGCTTCTGGGTTTGATGTGTATTTGCAGTCACTACGTTAAAAAGGCAAAATTGCAACACAAACATATTTTTTGAATAGGTATCCCGAATAAAGAGAGAGTAAAGAGAGTCGGTGGCTCAATGGTGTGGACTGCAGCCCTCCTACAGGACTGAGGTTCAAATTCCGCCACGTACCAATGAGTTTTCGAATTTTAGAAATTATATGAACGTTATCCGGCACTCTTGCGGCAAAGGAAAACGTGTGAGAAAACCTGCACACGCGTGCGTAGATATTCAAAAGTTGTGCGTGAAGTCATCAACCCACACTGGTCCGTGGACGACTAAGGCCTAAACGAGTAGGCTCGTGCCCCTCGGTTTGGGACGTATATAATGAGCTGTTAATGATGATCCCGAGAAATATGTTCCTTACTATTTGCTCACCTATTCGCGAAAGTTCGCTGGTAGAAATTGCATTAAGAAGTGTCTTCGCATATTTGGGGCAAAATGGACGAAATCTAAGTCAAAAAGGTTTTTTTAATTGACCTTTTTGTGTGGAGTATATATTTTTTAAAACCTGACTAACACCAAATTTTATTTAAAACTTAACACTAAATTTGTTTTTATACTCATGAACTTTTTGCTGTTCGCCGCAGAGGGCTTGTTTAGTTACACCGCCATTGTTAAGTAAACCCTTCATCGATTGTGTCACAAACCTACCTATTAAACTCCGATATTTTATTTTATTCTTTTTGGAAAACTAACAGTATAAAACAAATTCCATATAAATAACAATAGTAAATTTCTTAATACTATAACAGTTTGCATATCATAGCTAAGGGGCCATGTCGAACCGTTTACTCATGAGTTTTGTTTTTAACAAATTTGGATTGGTGCAAAATAAATCAAATTCATGAAATTCCATTACTAATGTTTAATGTTTAAAGATTTATTTCCATAAAGACTTAGTAATAAGTCACTTACATGAAAATAATTATAAATAATATTAATAGTGTTCAGGTATAAAGTAGATATTTTTCAATTATATATTGTGATAGTTTTAACTTAAAGTTGTTATATAATTTTAAATCCTTTATGTACGTGGGTAGATTGTTAAAAAGTTGTGCTCCCTCAAAAGTGATACTTTTCTTAGCATAGTTTGAACGTATCTTTGGCAAGACAAATAAACTTGGGCGACGAAGACTGCGTTTGGTTATTTGGGACTTTTTGGTGAAGATGATGTTTGTGTGAATATTATTGTCTATTATTTTTCGAATCAAGATGCAAGTACAATAGGTGTAAAGTTGCTTTATGTTCATTAATTTAGTTTCCTTGAAAATTTTCTCTGTGGATGTTCGATAGGGGTACTAAGTTATTAAATGTGTTTGCGGACCTTATAAAGAATGTGTTGATGTATCCTGTGTAACACTTTGAGATGAACACAAGTTCCAACATTAACTTAGTCAAATTATACCATCTCGAGTTCTATCCGAGAGTTAACACCAAAATTGATAATTACAAACCTACAAATTATTCACTACTCTCCACATATCAATTTGCACCTTACCGCATTGCATCATGGTTGATTTGTGAGTGGTACAAAAATGAGTGACTCTTACATTTGCCTATAAATTTATATACTAACATTAAAATAAGAACAAATAACTTGTTTGGAAGATAAGGGACAATACGTGCTTGGAAGTTTTCGAGCTGTTCTGATTTAGGGGAGACCAAGTTATATAGTGCTGTCTTTTGTTTTAAAACAATCGCCAACAAAAGGAAATTGCCATAATTAGGACCGTGTTTGCTTTATAATCTCAAAAAGGCTTAGTAATACCAAACCAGCACGCATTAAAATAAGATCTAATTCAACAGTGTACTAAAGTATTAATAATTTTAGCGATCACCTTTACACAATAAAAAAAAATATTTTTGGGCGTTATTGTTATTTCTTTCTTTATATTTCAAAGTAAGCCGGACGGTCAGGACACTCACCTAATGGTAAGTGATATGCCTGATTCATGGTCAGAGCAGTATTGAAGGAGACCAACAAATGATAGTATTTTTTTTTTAATGTTATAAGTGTACAGGACGGTATGGACGCTCACCTGATGGTAAGGGATACGCCAGACCATGACAGAGCGGCATTAAAGGAGACCAACAACTGACAGACAGTTATCATCCTCCATCAATGCCACACTGCGCCCGACACCCGAGACAACAGATGTTAGATCTCTTATACCCGGTAATTTCACTAAATACAGTGCTCTCATCCCGAAACACAAAAGTACATAACACTCTTGTTTCACGGGATGATATCTGGCACTGCGGTGGTACCTACCTAGACGACTCAGTATCGAGTCTAACTCTTAGTAAAAAATGCCGCACTGCGCCGTCGTACCCAACAAGATGAATCTTATAAACCCGGTAATTTTACTGGCCACAGTAAAAATCCATCACACTTCTACTTCACGGGACGATATCTGGCAATGCGGTGGTACCTACCTAGACGACTCAGTAAAAAAGTAATATGCTTAATATTTAAATAGTATTTTAAAGGTATTTTTTCGTTTAACATAATTGCCGATTATATTTTATAGGTGGTGAACTAAAGTGCAAACGAATAATCCCCATAGACTGACGGCTATAATAAATTGGAGATATATTGAACAAAGAATCTCGTGATATATGCTAGACATATATATCTTTCCTATTCATTGCCAAATATCCAACTGGACAATGAATATTTGTACAACCTACAAGCAAATGACTAGAAACTCGAACAAAAGCTGATAAGCGTGTTGTGATTTTTATTTTGTCATTTCTTTTGCGTAAGATAAATATGCAATATTTGTTTATTTTTGTCTTTTCATCAAATGAACAACCCGCCACTTAAACATTATATAAATTATTGCGATATGTGTTGTATGCGCATAACTCAACAACGCCTTACTAATGTTAAGAAATATTTTTCAAAAATGTTTTGTAATCCATTGATGGCTTTAGGCGGTTTTGTTTTAAGGCGAGAAAAAATCCAATGATCGCTAATTGATGTCAAGCAGATAGAATCGCCTTGACAAATTTAAATAGGAAAAAAGTGTTGAAATACTGTGTGATTATTGTAGATATGATTATGTTAAATCCAATGACCTAGAAGGCTGGAACAAAAACAACTTATCCAAATTTTATTTACAGAAGATAAATCTGTCGGGTCTTTATATAATACTCGTATAAAATAATAAAGGAATGCGTTTCGTAAGTTCAATGGACGCGTTATGCGTTTTTACACATGGGCACAGAATAAAATTATTTTAATGACATAAGTCCGTCATAAGTATCGGGTTCTTCTGAGTATGGAATATTTATAAGTCATACACATACATACACTGTAATGTAGTATCTAACAGTCATGTAAACTTATCAGCGCTCCAATATAACCCTGATTTAAAACAAAAATAATTTTCTGCCTTCAGGTTGTCAATTAGGCTTTTTCAAACAAAGCTCGTTATAATTGGCCGCCCTGAAAATGTCTTTAATTTTGAACTCTATATTCTTCGTTAAGGTGCACGACACGGTAATACCTTCTCTTTTAGAATTATAATGCTTGTTTGCATTTTTTATATGGGTATAAACTGATTCTGTATATAAATAAAGGTCATTGGTTGTTAGAAATTTTAAATACAATGTTTGGTGAGATGTTTATTAGATTCTCTTTAAAACCCAACTGCGAGCTTGAAGTGTTTATCATTAATAATTAATAAAAATTAAATAAATATCCACTAACATTCATACAGCGCCATGTAGTCCCAAACTAAGCATTTAGCCTGTAATATCGGTACTAACAACGGATATACATACTTTTATATATTTTTTTGGTAAATAAATACGTGTTATACAAATTGACATATTCATGCACACAAATGTTTATACTGCCCGGAGATCGAACCGGAACCCTTGATGTAAGAGCCGACACCACAATCACTTTCACCATATGGGTCGTCAAATCATTAGCTGCGACGTGTTTGTGATTAAGGCCCGTATTCTAGAACGAGGCTCAACGATGATTTTACTAACATAAGTTAGAAAGGGATGGCACTATTTATCGTATAAGCGCTATCCTTTAACTCATTTAAGTAAGAATCAACTTGAGTCTCGTTCAAGATACGGGCCTTAGTGTGAACATCATCATCAGCTCATTAAACTTCCCACCGAGGGCAAGAGCCTACCCGTATAGGGTGATTAGGCCTTAGTCGTTCACGCGGGCCAAGTGCGGATTGGACAACTTCACACACAACCTTCGAATCTCTTCGCAGGTGTCATGAGGTTTCCTCACGACGTTTTCCTTCACCGTAAGAGCGTCGGATAACGTACATATATTTTCGAAAATTCGAAAACACATTGGTACGTGTCGGAATTTGAACCTCAGCTCTCCCGGTAGGAAGGCGACAGTCCCTTAAAGTGTGAAAGTCAGGATTGCAATGTTTAATCACCTGATAGAGAAGATGATTTTGTGTTCGGAGGCATAATCCGGTCCCAGCTATAATCATTGGATGGTACTCCTTAT
Source organism: Leucinodes orbonalis (assembly GCA_019425675.1). NCBI lineage: Eukaryota > Metazoa > Arthropoda > Insecta > Lepidoptera > Crambidae > Leucinodes > Leucinodes orbonalis. Next base: position 125,755 of record PQWD01008551.1, read on the forward strand.
GACCTGGTAAAGGTCAAGGCTAGTAGCAGATGGATGTCAACTCCAAGGGATCGGTCCGCGTGGAGATCATTAGGGAGGCCTCCGTTCAGCAGTGGACGTTCTAGGTTGTCATGATGATGATGATTTGTTAGGAAAGTCGATGGCTCATCGGTGTGGACTGTTGCCTTCCAATCTGGAGGGCGCAGGATCAAATCCTGCACGTACTCAGGTATTTTCGAATTGTCGAAATAATGTATGTTTATCCGAAGCTCTTACAGTAAAGAAAACCTGCGTACGCCTGCTAAGAAATTCAAAGATTGTGAGTGAAGTAGACTAATCCGCACTGGGCCCGTGGATGACTAAGACCTATACACCCTTTAAGGGTAGGCTCATGCCCCTCGCTGGGGACGTATGATGATGATTCACTTACACCCATGAATCCGCATTTAGCCCGGGTGGTTTTCTTAATATTTAAAAAGTTTAAGCGTATAATAATAATACATTTATATGATTCCGCATGCTTCTGTGAACTCGAATTGAATATAAAAAAGCAAATCGTGTGTTTATACCAATCCATCAAAAGGTTCAATTTGTTCAAAGGGTGTATCCCCGATAAATGTGTTGAGCAGACTTCAATAACGCATACGCGGCAACTCGCCAACTACACTGAACTCGGAAAAAGGTTTGCGATCCCCTTGTTTAGTTTCGTACTTCTAAACTTGCTATTTTTGGTGATCGCCCCTGACTTTTGTTTGAGTTTCCGATTCAGACAGGAGCTCATCGCTGAATCAAACAAAATTACTGTTACAAACGAATATAAACTGTTAAAAACTCAAACAGATGGTAATAAGTGTTATTTCCGTGTAAACTTTTATTTTGCCTTAGTCAATATTCGATTCTATTCTAAAGGATGAAATCACGTTCACGTTTTCTTTAGCAAAAAGCTGCATTGTAGAAAGAAGTAAAGAATTTATTGTGAATGTTTTAATGAAAATGAACGGTCGATTTGAGTCTTTCTCAATTAATAGGAGGGTATCAATTTAATGAATCAATTAAAAAAGAACAATATGATACAGTTAAAAGAAGACTTCTATATAATTATATAAACATCTTTGGTTCGACCCCATTTGAGCAAAAACATTAGTGTGTATGACCATCCTATCCTATTCAACCTATCGCAGTCCACTGCTGGACATAGGTCTCCCCCATTTTGCGCCAGATATCCCGGTCCTCCGCTTTCCTCATCCAGCCTCCACCAGCGACCTTTCGCAAGTCGTCGGTCCATCGGGCCGAAGGGCGTCCTACACTACGCTTGCCGAGACGCGGTCTCCACTCCAGAACTCGTCTGCTCCAACGGCCATCGGTTCTGCGACATACGTCACCAGCCCATGTATGACCATGTCTGTTTGTAATTGTCTGAGTGTTCTATGTTTACAAATAATGTAAGTTTTCTTACTAAGTTTATTTTAAAAAACCTGCAAACCCGGCAGGATGCGACGGAGGGCACGTTATGGCCCGGCTAATATCTTACATTTGACCGCTAGGGACGCCTTCAAGCGTCACAAACAATAGCTTTTCCATTGTGTCTGAAATCCTGGCGGTGAAGGAAAATATCGTAAGGAAACCTGTTAACGCCTACAAAGATATTTAAAGTATCTGCGTGGAGTCGGCCAATAGGCACTGGGCCCGCGTGGAATACTTAGGCCTATACACCATGTTCGGGTAGGCTCTTGCCGCTTCAGTGGGGACGTATGAGAGGATGATTATGATACTAATTTATGATTTTAGATTAGCTTATTATTTTAGCTATTCCAGCATAATCGAATCTTAAAAAAATGCAGAACACAATTATACAACATTTCTTTGCAGAAGCCGTAGAAAGAGCAGAGTTTTATTGAAATAAAGAAGTCGAAAGTTTTGAAAGCTCTCGACTGGCGGTCATGCAATCGTATTGTGCTCTACGACATCTGATTACCAACTTCAATTGGAATAGTTTTTGCAAGTGAATTTATTAAGGAACTACAGTAAATCCATTGCAAATAGAGCTGCCTGTTCGAGTTGTGGTTACGAAATGCGGTTATTGAAATCACACAACGACTCTGTTTTAGCAATAAATTAGCAGAATATCCTTCATCTTTATTAACAAATTTGTTTAAGCTTTTAGGCAGCTTAAGCACAATTATTTACGCCGATTAGACATGAAATAGTTATAAATAATCATCAAACATTCGCATTTATAATATATCAAAAATACGGACGGACTTTTTTAAACTTAAGATGTGCCCTAAGTGACAGCTGCAGATATGGTGTATTTTTGACAAAAAAAATATTTGTATACTCATTTTAGTATTTATAACTAAAATATGTAATCGAATTTACCTATGAAACGTAATTTCTGGATTGTTTTCCTTTGCGGCTTTGGAACACAGGCCATCTACTTTTTTAAAATTTTCCTAACAATCTACTATAGCACTGATGAAGATGCCGTAAAATGTCTTAATATTTGTAGTTTTCCATACTGGCCGGATTAAGACACACTTTTGATGTTAGCGAGACTACGTCCGTAATGTAAATAATGTTTCGACCGTTTAAACTACACCATACATTGTATTGAAGTGATACAGTCTGTCGGCAAAGATAGGTGGAATAAAAGGCATCCAAGGATACGTAGCCAGTATGAATGATGCATGAAATGAAACCTACGCCTCGCTACGATCCACATTCTACGAATACATATAAAGGAACGTTATGGGGTTAAGGAACCGACGTTCTGAAACTATTGTACCTCAGAAACATGGTTACTTATTCCATTTTTAATACGTGACCTACAATCCTGTAGGTTGGTGTTACGCTTGCGTAAATTTTGAATATATTCGTTTGTATGCATGTTTAAATCGCGCTTTTATTCTAAGTAGTCTAAAGACATACGACCCGTGGTGTAATGGTGGAGATTACGGCTACTGCAGCAGGGGTTCCGGGTTCGATCTTCCGGCATTGCAAACATTTGTGTGCATGAAAATGTCTGTTTGTAATGGTTTGGGTGTTTTCTAATAATAATTTGTATGTATTTACAAAATGTATAAAATAAGTATGTTTATCAGTTATTTAGTACCCTGACTACAAGCTCCTCGTTTATTAAAGGGCTAGATGGCGCTGTGTGAATGTCAGTGAATATTTATTATTATTATTTCCCGCACAGCTATGGAGAGGTTGGACCATAACCACCTCGCGGGTCGAGCTACATACTATTTATAATCCGGACAATAATTTAGAACCACTGTAACTGTTCGTTGTTACCCAAAAACTTTTTGATATTTTTCATTGCGTAAATCGAGATGGCTAACGTTATGCTTTGCTGATGAGTCGAGCGAGGATCAGTATGGCTTGTGTCTCCAATAAGTTAGATCCACACATATCTCGTTGCTATTAAACAATAGTATATACAAGTTCTTGTTGTGGAGTTAATAATGATTAATTCCATAACATGAACTTGTAAGTTCAAGAAACCTTCATTGAATATTTTCCACCCTTAGGGAATAGGAAAGTACCTACGAAACAATAAAAATCAGGACGGAAACTGACGACGTGGCCCCAAATGGCCAGCTACACAAAACGCATTGCAATTGTTGAGTATAATCCCTATTATTGGTGTACGCTTTTATCGCGATGTCGGTTTGTTTTCCTTTACTTTGTACTTCCAGGATTTACGGCTGTTTCGATGAATATCAAGCATACGGATGTTCGATGTCGAAAACTGTAATTCGGGTCGATATACAGTCGTCTACTTCTTTCTATTTCTATCGTCCCGTGACATTTGAGTACTTTGCACTTGCATAGCTAATGAAATTATTTAGTATAGGGAAGTGTTACGCTGTTTCAAGAATATTAATGATTGGCGTACGTACTCGTATAAAAAAATAATTACGGATTGCTATTTATAAATAAAATGTGTCCCCGAATTGACAACTGCTGACTGTGTCATTTTTACAGATAATTTTTGATATTTATTTTGGTGTGATATTTTAAATTGTTTAAACTAGAAAATTGTGATTGAAATGTTCAATTACCTACGAAAATAATTCTTTTCTTTTTCTCATGATACTTCAGTTTTTGCACAATTTAATACGCATACTACGTTGTTTTTTGTTTTTTCTCAACGTATTATGGCTTCGTTGACAAATATGAACCAAATGTTTTAATATTTATTGGATTCCATACAAAAACAGGCCGAATTCGACACACTTTTGTTGTTAACGAGACTCCGACCGTATTTTTTATACGTCCATGGAATGTCCAATAGCAAAAGCTGTACAATTAAATGGAACTATGTGATTGGCTCGATATGCAGTCGTATAGGTAAATATTCAGTGCAATACATATCGACCTGTGAGATTTGAGTACTTTGCACTTGTGTGTGTAAGAGGGCACTGTAGCTAATGAAATTACTGAATATGTAAAAGCGACTGATGTAAGATATCTGTCGTTTCAGGTAACGTGTGTTGGGTTGTTGCTATTAATTCAAATTATGTAATGTATTTACTTCTATGTGTTTTTAAATTTGTCATTTTATTAAACTTGTAAATTTAAACACAACAGATTGTTGTCCATCAATATATGAAATTAAATGTATTGAGGGGAAATAATTTTATGAACAGTCATTTGTTTACATTACACTGCATCTTAGGCAAGAGTGTCGCTTACGATCAGCTGAGCGATTATTCCGTTGGTTCCCTAGTTTATATTTTATAGTTCTACAAGAATTGAGAGGCTGCGTCATATCTTTGAGTTTTCGGTTCCTCAGTCCCTCAAGACGAGAGTTTTTGATCAGTGTGTCTTGCCTGTGAAGACGTACGGAGCGGAGACTTGGACTCTTACCGTGGGGCTGGTCCATAAGTTTAAGGTCGCTCAGCGTGCTATGGAGCGTGCTATGCTCGGAATATCTCTGGCGGACATAATCCGTAATGATGTATCCGACGGAAAACTAAGGTCGTCGACATTGCGCGAAGAATCGGCACTCTGAATTGGAATTGGGCTGGCCATGTCTCTAGACGATCCGATGGACGGTGGAGCCGGAACGTATTGGAGTGGAGACCTCTTTTGGGCAAGCGTAGTGTGGGACGTCATGTGGCGCGGTGGTCTGATGACTTGCGAAGGGTTGCCGGCGAGGATGGATGCGGGCTGCTCAGGATCGGATGGTGTTGGCGCTCTTTGGGGGAGGCCTATGTTCAGCAGTGGACGAATGTTGGCTGATTGATTTGAAGAATTGACAATACTGAAAGATACATACAACAAGATACATAAATGATAGATAAGAGTGCATTACGCATTGACATCGAAACACATCCATCAAAAGTAGAGTTTTACGTCCAGGCTTTGAAATAAAATCATTCCAATGAAATCACCTTTATATTTAAAAGTAAGGAAGATTAGCTTCCTTATTGTATGACAAGACCTACCAAAATGGTACAACCAGTTGGTAAGTCGCTAGAACCACGTTCATTCTAACATCCAACAAGCCATGATTTTTTATGTTATAAAGTGAACAGGACGGTCAGTACAATATCTTGATGGTAAGGGATACGTCTGACCATGACAGAACGGATTTGAAGGAGACCAACAACTGATAAAGAGTTGTTATTCTCCGTCAATGGCGCACTGCACCCGTCACCCGAGACAACAGATGCTAACATTAGTTATGTACCTAAGTACTACCCGGAAATTTCACTACCTACAGTGCCCTGATCTCGAAACACAAACGTGCATAACACTCATGTTTCACGGGATGATATCTGGCACTGCGGTAATACCCACCTAGACGACTCACTATCGAGACTACCACCAAGTAAAATATTACCAAGTATATTAATAAATATATCTTTCGCAAGTACCAACGTAAAAATTGACAGCCCTATAAACTCAAATCAGCCGGGAGTCCGAGGAAATCTAATTCATGAGCCAGCTTGTTGCTTACGCCATGTTCGCGATATATTTTAAAATCAACTAGAAAGGAGATTGCAAGTGGTCGAGACCGTATTTTGAGAATTCACAGCCTTTATATATTGCTATAAGGTTAACTTTGCAAAAGCAACCATACCAAGGCGGATTCACTCGTATATATTTGCGAAAAAATATAGATAGAGATTCTATTTTCGAATATTCGAGTGTCCATTAAGCACGTCTCTCGTAGACCAATGACAATGTATATCGTTTATTATTTTTAAATAAAATAACATGTTACAATATTTATTGCACCAAATAAATTTTTCTCTCTTTCTTTCTTTCTTTAACCTACATTGAAGGTAAAATGTGTGTGATATCGTAACCAACAGGTATCATCATATCATCATCTATCATCTAAAGCGGTAGAAACGGAAGCTAAGAAAGGATTTTCATGAACTCCATCCCCAAGGGAATAAAAGAGAGGAGTTTGTATGAAAATTTGTCAAATTGAAACCCATCGGGTCGACACTTTGCATGCTTATGCACTACTCGTATGACGTAGGCATCCTCTAAAAAAGGATTTTGTTAAATTCAACTCCTAAGGGGATAAAATAGGGGATGAAAACTGTACCCAATTATTAATAATACTTCTTAACGCGAGCGATGCCGCGGAGAAAAAGTAATTTAAATGGTAAATGTTAGGAAGTAGGTTGTAAATGTACTGAACTATGTGACATTTTACGTGGCAGCAGCAGTGCTTTCCTTTTTTGTTATGGCGGTTTTATCAAAGACAAAGTGGCAAACTTAAAAACTATATTTTCTTTTTGACAGGCCCTTATTAGTCCACTGCCGGACTAAGGCCCTTCTTTATCATAGTAAAATATTTTTCTTCTTAAAGTCGCTTAATAATATTATTTAAAATACCTTTATTTTACATACGTCCGTATTTAAATACATGAAATATATCTGGTAACGTAACACAAGTTACGGCCATTACTATTGATTCAAATGATACGGAATTCACTATGGCTTGATATTTTCCAGCAAACGCTACTTACGCACCGAAAATAAAAAAATCTGTAATTATTTTTGCAAAAACAGTCTTAATTGGAAAATATTTTATAAAAAACTAATATGTAAGCAAGTTAGTATTAAGCACCGTGCAAGTATTTGAGCTGTCATTATTTATTCTACATAAATTATGTGAACCTACTTATTAGCCTTGCAATTTGCCACACGGATGTATAATTATAACAAATACAGTCAAAGGTCAAAAAGAAAACAAGGTTGCACTTATTCGTGTTGTTTTTAAATTATATAACCAACCGTTGGTTAAGCCTATTATTTTATTTAAAGCTTGCATGTAAAGCATGATTAAGTAACGAGGTTGCAAATGATATTCGAGCGGTGCAAAGGTGGTGTTTGTTTTCGGAAAGACACTTCTTTTTTCCTCGTCTTACGTTCCGAGGATATACGTTGTTTAACAAAATGACCGACATAGCCCAAGGATTAGCATGTTGTGGCAGTGGGCAGAGCATATCAGTGTCGTTCTAGAATCGGTGTTTAGTCACGAGCGACGTTGCTCTCTCCAAATAAGCGCTTCTTTTATCATCTGAAAAGACCCTGGCCTAAGACCTGTTGATGAGCAGAGTACAAAGTACGTAGTACTGACATAGTATAAAAACAACTAAACATACACATAGCCATAGTAACTTGTTATGCCATGGCCCACCAAAGGCATTGATGATCGTGCGCCGTCCTCAATTTTTATGCTCGATAAATACACATTTTTAAAACATCCAAGCCTTATATTTTATATTTTGTCTAGAGTTGCCTAGGCATAGTTGAGCCTCAAAACATATACGTTAGCTTTGACCTATTTAAAGAGGAACAAGTTCACGAGATTATGTGTCCAAGTGCGAATTCCTAGCCCTTAACTGACGAAGGTCACAGGCCGACCATACGCCCCAGTTACGCTCTGGTTCAAAGTTGCAAACGAATATACAGGGTGCATATTGAATCATTGGTATCCATTCGACCTACTAATGTACTCAGTATTATGAAATGGTTTTATTACTTCCTAATACTATAATAATAATAATCTTAATTGATAAAGAAAAACACAATACACGGAGGAACAGAACAGTAGAACAATTAAGGCCGTCTTATCGCTATTAAGCAATCTCTTCTAGACAACCTTCAAGAGAAATAAATATAAATTGTAGAAAAAATGAGTCAAGTATTGTGCAAAAACGAAGTTAGAAATAATTAAAAGATAAAAACAATCAAATATATACAAATAGATCAATTTACATAACAAAAGTCAAGCACAGCAGTCAAAATACTGCAATACTTGACGCCTGAATATTTGAAACTTATATGAAAATATGTCGATGTCACATACTTTACTGAGCATATTGTATTGACGCTGTAGCCTATGCATGGTGGCGTGATGACTTACATTGGTCCTACTACCCTTTACTAAATTTTACAAAATATATGATAAACAAATAAATTATCGCATTGCATTAAGCAAGTTCGTACTAATTTATTAAGCACGCGGGTGCCGCCAGCCCATCGCGCTTGCGACGCCACCACGCGCCATGAACCCGCCTTACCCCATATTGAATTTAAAATTAATATTTTTATAAGCCAAAGTTTATTCATTATTTTTATATAAATATGTAATATTTATCAATCGCAAAGTGTTTCCGGCAGCGTGGGACGGTCACCCACACGACGACAGATGACCTGAGGAAGGTTACGGGTGTTTTCCGACTTCTAGGGTTTTAAAATATGCCCCATATCCGGAGGAAGTATTGAATTAAAAGCAGGTTGCCAGTGCCAAAAGTCAATGTTCTCAGTTTCACCCGTTTTACCTTGGTTAAAGTGCGGAACTTGAGAAACAGGTTGATCGATGTAGGCGACCCTGTGGTCAGTTCCTACGCTTCCTAATCTTACACATTTTGTTTTTTGAACAAAGCTGAATGTTAGTTTACAAACAAACAAAACTAACCTTAAGTTGTAAGTTTAAACTCTATATTGTTTGTGTTTTAACTTTTATGAGTAGTCATTTGAAATTATTTATAATCATTATTTTTTCTTTGTATCATCGGAAAGAAGGGTCATTGATTTTCAGTGTGTGTTCTACTGAATGAGAGACAAAGGAAACGGGAAGTCCAAAAGTCACTTTTCCCTATTTTCCTATTATTTATCTATTTTGCTTTTTCTATTAGATTGTGTCGGGTGACGGGCGCAGGGCAGTGTTGACGGAAAATAATGACTTTCTACTGTTATTGCTCTCTATCACACTGCTTCTGTTATGGTTAGGCGTATCACTTACCATCAGGTGTGCAAGCTGACCGTTCCGGTCACCTATGACCTAATGAAAAAAGACCATGGAAGGCAGTAGCTTCACTTACCATCAGATAAACTTTTTGCTTATTTGCCTAGTGTCGGTTTCTTGTATTTCATACTAGCTGTTCCCCGCGATGCCATTTATATTCTCCCGCAATAAAACATAATCAAAAAGCGCGCAGCACAAGCGACGCGCGGTAAGCGCCCGCGCGCTTGATGGCCCTATTTTTTCTGAAATTTAAAGTATTTTCTAAAACCAATGTCACTTATTTTCCTTATTCTATCAGCTAACTGCCAAAAAGTCTTATTCAAATCCGCCCAGCTGTTTCAGAAATTATCTGGAACAAACAGACGACAATTTTCGCGATCTATTGCTCTCTCTTTATGAAAATGTGAAGATTCATTATTGATTATTTTTTATGATTTTAATAAATTACTGTACTTAGCTTAATTGAAAATTTAGTTAAATTTATGTTTTATTGTTGTGTTAATTAAATCATAATCAATCATTATTTGCAGCATACAGTACATAAAAATGTGGACATAGAGATGTTTAACAATGCTACAAAAACCTTTATCAAGGTATTGTGAATAATATCAACTTACAATTAAATATGGATGCTATATAAAACAAAAACAAAAGGAAGATGAAATTAAAGCAAATCTAACAAAGTATTAAAAAATAATGAATTGCCAATTCAAACACACCAATAACACACATCACACACATTATAAGATATTATCGTTAAAAAACTCTTCGAAGGCATAGTTGGCGTTTTTTATAAGAACCGTTTCTAATTTGTTTACGAAAACACTATATTTAGCTTCAGTTTTTAATATATTTGGTAGGTAATTGTAAGCTACTATTGATCTATAATATGGGCTTTAAGATTTAATATAATTGTAATGTATGTTATATTTGAAACGACGATTTAAATTGATTAAACAATTTGCCCGGGTCAACGAATGGTGCCCGACATAGAACAAAGCATCGGCTAAAGCAAGATTAAGCTACGAAGGCCTAGACCATTTGTAACTACCACCCATCGAACATAATGGCGGTTTGAACATGAAATAGGCGAGGCTTATAGGAATTCTAATTGGCTTATTTGCTTCAAATTTTACAGAGCAAACAATGCACCAAATCGCCATTATAACCAATGTGACATAACGGTCGAGACGTCGGCAACTACACTAAGGGTTCCGGGTTCGATTTTCGTGCATTCCAAACATTTGTGTGCATGAACATGTATGTTTGTAATGGTCTGGGAGTTAAAATAAATATTAGTATATCTATCAGTTGTTAAGTACCTTAACTACAAAATATGTTTTTGAATTTTCTTATTTATATGCACGTTATCCGACGCTCTTACGGTGAAGGAAAACATCGTGAGGAAACCTGCGCACGCGAAGAGATTCAAAGGTTGTGCGTGGCGTCCAATCCGCACTGGGCCCGCATGGACTAAGGCCTATACAACGTATATAGGTAGGCTTGTGCCCCTCGGTGGGACGATAATGAGCTGATGACGATGAAAATGGAAACGTTTTTAACGTCTCAATTAGTGTTTGGAGTTAATATTAATGCACACATTTAAACTTCTATGCCTAATCGGCATACCCCACGGTCGCTACATCACGCGAAACAAACATATAACGATACATATAATGATCGCTCTTGAAAACTACTGAGCCTTGACTTTGAAATACAAATTAGCGTTTAAAAATTACTAGCTATGCGCGCGACTTCGCCCGCGTGGAATAATGATTTTAGGCTAACGCTAATTTGAAACCGCTACTTCGTTTACATACAGTTAAAGCTGTGTTATCGCTTAAGATATGCATTCAGATCAAATGATATAAATGGCAATTTTGTTTTAAATAAATACTTGTGATTAATAAAGTATTCATTTCGATAAGTAGTAATGCCATGTTAATCGAAACAACTTCGCAAATAATGTATTTTTATATTGTTGGATATTGCTTGAATATATTTGAAAAGAAAATGAAATTTGGGAACCCTTTCTGGTGTTATAATCAAGAGGAAATAAAAGAATGATATATTGAAGAAAAAGAGCCCTGCGCCCGTCGCCCGAGACGGCAGTTGTTAGGTTTCTTTTTCCCGGTAATTTTACTAGCTACAGTCCCCTTACTCCAAAACACAAAAGTGCAAAAGACTCCTATTTTTGATACATTATCTGGCACTGCGATAGGATTTGAATCATGAAGTCATCCCCAAAAGACATGAATTGTCGACTTAGATTGGATAAAAACGGATCACATGTCATTGCTTATTTCACAAAGTGGTATCAGTGGCAATTTATGCTGACGCGTATCTCTGTTTGTAACAAGTAATAACTTAAATGCTATATGATTTCCATTGAAAATGAATTATTAAACAAACAATAAGTCATATGTAAGAGGCCTTGAAGAAAATCATTTTTCCTTGTTCATTTATTATGCCATCAAGTAATACATACAAATTCATGTCAGTCACAAATTGACATGATAACATTATCGTGTCATACAACAAGTGACAGTATATCATAAACATATTTGCACTCATTCTAAGATTCATTATTTGAAAACAATGCAATTTCGCCCTTATGTTGTGCGCAATAGAAGATACAATAACACAAATTTGATTTTAAGCATGGTTTTGCTCACAATACATTTTTATTTTATTTTTACATTTTAGGAAAACTTACAGCTAATGTTATTTTAGACACAATAAATATAAATATTGAAAGCCATTTAAAAGTTTCCACATATATATAACCCAAAGCATCAAGTGAAATTTTTAATACAAAAAAAGACATCGTTACATGTAATATGTATTGTTAGAGCTTTGGATATTTAGATTGAAGTTCACTACTACCTAGTAGTAATTAAGCTTATTGGATTCCCTTTAATTTATAACTGAATAAAACTATTTTTTGTACAAACATTTTTATAATAAATACTGACGTTAAACCGTACCAAAAAAAAAATAGGGAACTAGAAATAATTAAGTTATGAGGATATAAAAAAAATATTTGAATCTTTAAAACTGTTTCATATACGATAAAAATATCCGCGAATAATCACAAAAAATTGGTTAAAAATTTCCAATATTATCTGTCTAATTCATAATATTTTATAATTTTTTTATTTGGTACGGTTCTGACTTCAAATCAATCTATTTTGAGTCGCGGTAAGTACTCACAAAAACACCACAATATTATATAATACACAGGTATATACAAAAGATTGTTTTTACCATACAATAGAGAAGATACCAACTACCAAACTTAATCTGAACTTTATTCGTAACAACATAAACCAAGCCCAGTAAATAAAGAATCCAATATCCGTTGTAATAGTTCGCAAGCGATCTTGCAATAAATTCGTAGACGCTACGCCCGTAGCCCTTCTACGGGTACTTCGTCGCGATGCTACGAACTTCGTTGTATTCGATATCAATAATTGTGTATCGCCCAAACTTATATTTATTAGACGATGTGAATTGAATATAATAAGAACGAAGCTGTTTTTTTGTATAATACATTTTATTTAATTACACTTAATTTAGATAACGTTATACCAATTATTTCAGTGTTGAAGTTACGAAGCTGAAGTCCTGCCATAGTAATACTGTTTAAGAGATGGCGGTAAGCCCACTAATTCTTATTATTTTTAATTCTAAACAAAAGAGTAACTACTGAGTTTCTTGCCAAATCTTCTCAGTAGAACCAACTCTCTGAATCGGTGGTGGCTGAAACTAGTTTGAATCAGTTTTAAAATTTATTATTAATTTGACAATTAAAAAGTGTCTTGTAAAGACGTAATTGTATAAAAGATTTTTTATTCCATTTAAATTTTTCATTACAATCTTTTATACTCGTACCTAAATCTATCTTTAAATGCAAAACTGACCCAAGCAAACGTTTGTATGCTAACGATATGATCAATTCAAATTCAGCAAGGATTAGACTAATACCTACCTGGGTCAGAATATATATAAAGTTACAGTCAGTAAGTAAAGCGTCTGCAGACTTTCACTTTATTTCATTGTTTTGGTCGGTAAACAATTTATTATAGGTTTTTAGGAAATAAAATATGGGGGAGACCTAAGTCCAGCATGTCCTATGTCGGTTATTCAAGTTAAGCGTAGGCCGACCCCCAACCATATGGATGGATGACCTGGTTAAGTCGGCGGGTAGCAGATGGATGTCAACTGCACTAGGATCATTAGGGAAATTATTAGGAGAGGCTTTTGTTCAACAATGGATATTTTAGGCTGTACTGATGATAGTAATAGATATGACTTCTAACCATCATCATCATTTGACCCACAATGTGGTCTACCCAAGCACCCCATAACTATAAAATGTGGAAAAGCCTATGGATCACTGTAGAACATATAAGGCTGGTTAAATGATTATCGTTCAACCGGAAAATATTTTTGCCTAACTTGAGTTTATAAATTATAATTTTTCTTAGAGTAAACACATTAGCTAATGTATTTGTCAAAAGATAAGGAAAACAAAATACATGCATAAATGATGAATGTTTCAACTGAGTATATACAAAAGGGATTGTATAATTTCAAATGTGTAGGCTTATAACTTCGTTCTACATAAGTCATACAAAAATATTTTGAGGTATATTTCAATTAAAACGAAACCTTTGAATATGACGACACAAACGTAGGAATAATTTTATCTAATAAATCGATACCTCGTGCTCAGTGACGCACTTTTACTTTATTTAAATATAGGTATATTGTTGGTTAAGCTCATTAAGCCAACTACCGCTAGAAAAAAAAATTCTAGTTCAGGTAAAAAGAACAGAGATACTTAACTCCCCCTTCGGCTCTCTTTTTTGAAGGTTGGCAATGCACTTCGGAAAAACGAGTGACTATGGGTAGCAACGTCACTAACCATCGGGTTGGCCAACTCCTAAATACGATTTTTATAGGTATTCATTCATCATCATCACCGAACGGCCCAAGCTTACCCGTACAGGGTACATATATGGCCACGTGGGCCCAGTGAGGATTAGCCGACTTCACGCACATCCTTTGAATCACTTCGCAGATTTCCTTACGATGTTATTCTTCACCGTAAAAGCGTTGCACACACGTACATAAAATTTCGAAACTTTGAAAATACATTAGTACGTGGCGGGATTTGAACCTGCACCTTTCCGATCGAAAGGCAACAGTCCATCGATGCTCATTTCATTGGTTTTGATTGAATCAATCTAATTAGAAATCGATCTAAATTTAAATTTTAAAATATGTTATTAAACCTTACCCACACGAAACAAAGGTGTCAAACACACAAATTAATCCCTCATCCAAAGCATCAAATTTCCAATTAAAAACTCTCAACAAATAGGCACGTATCCCTCAAAACAATATAGCAAGTTGGGAACAAACTTGCCAGAGCGCCTCAGTGTAAATCGGACGCGCGTCGCGTGCGGTCGTGTCCAAAATGCCGCCGTGAAAATGAGGACGCTACTCTTGATATATTTCGCGACGTTAGTGCAGTGTGATTATAAGGGTGATTTCAAACATGTAAGGCATGGGAGCCGAACGTTGATCAGGCATGGGAGGTCGCGTGCTCACCTCACGCGGATGCACGCGCGAGCGCGGGATCTGGTCGCGCAAGTGATCGAAGCTGAAAGGAGTAGTGAGCTTGGTAAGTAGAGATATGGAAAAAAGGGCTAATTACACTTACCATCCACCTATTAGTGTAACGATAGTTAAGGGTACTTCCACATTCAATCACAATTTTTTTCTACCGGTGAATATTTTTTCCCCATTCTACCGATTTCAATTCCATATTCGATTCGCAGCTTATTCCGCTTATTAAAACATAAATCGACCTATTCAATTAAATTAAAATCATTTATCGATTTTCCAAATGTATCCTTATTTTGAATATTTTACATATAGATCGCTTATTTTACATAAAACGTGATATTGTTCTCCCTAATTTATTAAAAGCCAAATATTTGACTGATATAACTTCTGGAAGGATGTTACAGCTACTAAGGCTGGGCGATATCCTTAATCTAGAAAGAACCTTACTTTAAGGTAAATCAGAACAAGATTTACTAACTCGACTTAGCATCAACAAACGTAAAAAGTTAGAAATAAGGCCTGCGCTATATTAAATGTGTACCTTCTAATTACCAATATAAAAGGACATCAAAGCCTCGCTTCCTTTATTAAAATGTGAGGACAGAGAACTATATTCTATGATGAACATGCTGAAAATAATTGATGCCCGTTACCAATTGTAAAGCATTTAAACATAAAAGTAAGGAAAAATATTGTTCAACATGTGTCAGTTAAAGACAACTGTTTTCTTGAAATTAAAAAGACACAGAAAAGAACAACACACAGACACAGAGAAGACAACCAGTTTTCCTTTGCTACATGAGCAGTTATCAACATGTCTGTATTCTAATTATCTTTACCTACCAATAATTTAGAAAAAAGCAGCAATTCAATAAAATTAATTCACTAGTGTGCTACAATACTCGTACTAGGTTACAAAATAATTGTCAATTTCCTTTTGTATTTGTGTAATTGACCTAGTCAATTTTCTGTGTATATGGACAGTAAATAGAAATAATACTCAAATTATCCATGACACAGACAAAGAGAAATTAAAAAATATATTTTTACGTATCTCATCACAACTGGCACTCAATATAAAGTAACTTCTTACAAATAATCATTATATCTACAAAATGTTATAGTAGTTACTAAGAAAAGTACACAGAAAATATAAACACGGACAATGCCAACACAATAATCTTTCTCTGATTTATCTTAAATCAGAATTACATTTTATCAATTACAAGTAAACAGAAAATAATTTGTACATTACGAAAACAGAACCTTTTGATAAGGTAAACATTAATTACAACGTTCAATATATTTTCTTATCGCTTTGTTATCTCGAATAACAAATATTCTTACTAATTCGTAGTAATAATAAACCTTTATATAACAATTATCATCATCAGCTCGTTAAACGTCCCCACCAAGGGGCATGAGCCTACCCGTATAGGGTTGATTAGACCTTAGTCGTTCACGCGGGCCCAGTGCGTGTTGGACGACTTCACACACAACCTTTGAATCTCTTCGCAGGCGTGCGCAGGTTTCCTCACGATGTTTTCCTTCACCGTTAGAGCATCGGATATCGTACATAAGTTTTTAGAAAATTCGAAAACACATTGGTACGTGGCGGGATTTGAACCTCGGCCCTCCCGGTAGGAGGGCGACAGTCCACACCATTTAGTCACCGACGCTCTAACATAACAATCAATATGAGGCAATGATGTAATTTAACAATCACATATAAATTCGAACTTACAGGAGCTTATAGGTTATGAGCACCTTAGGTAGTAGGTAACAAATTCATGATAAACATACATACCTACATATGTACATAATATTGTAAACTATTTTACATAACGAAGAAAAAATCCTTGATGTATTATTTTTATATGTTAGTTATACTCATCCATGTCCATATTTTAAAACCTTTGATTAACTAGTGGTGGTCGAGATAAAATAATAATAAAAACACTTATACTTCAAAGTTTAAACTACACAGTATAGTAGAAAACAGTTTATTTATTTATTAACACGCAAAACAGATTACAAACAACAAGAACTTTATTTAATAGAGCTTCATAGTTAATTTATACGCACTAAAGAGCGCTACATTTAATAAATTAGATTAAATTAATAATAATGATAAATTATAAGTTTTACACATATAGCATATAACAGGTTGATCTAGAAATAAATACTATTGCAAGAATTCATGAAATACAAATAATTACAATAAAATTAATTAAAATTTAACTAAGTAACATAGCGCAATACAATTTGTCTATAAAACTAAGACAGTGTAAAGATAAATAGTGTTTATATCCGACTTTAAAATTTCATTTTCGAGTTATTGCATGACAAAGATAATAACCAGTAAGACAGATAAGATGTGCAAGTAAGAAAAAGTAACCATAAATTACCCTGGACTTGAGTGGCAATAGTCTTCTTTATAACACTTAAGATAACACGTGGAAAGGGACCAGAGATAAGTTTCTATATCGTAATGTTAAGATAAAGCATTCAATAATTTCACTACCGGTTCATCCTAAACCACAGTTATATTGAAACATAGAAATATGTTATGTAGGGAGATACCGGTGAACTTAAAAGTTACAACCTAGGGCCTATTTAAAACTCAAGAACCACAGTTTCATTGTGTTATAATGGACAGTTAAAATACTCACTTAATACGAGTGCATACACCTTGTTGTTGCAAATGAACATTCTCAAATCAAATGAGAAACACCCCCAGACCCGGTGTTATTTGTCATAAACTATTACAAAATACTCGAAACATAAGGATTTTTAATTGTATATGATTTATTAATGGACGTATACAAAAAAGGGCAGGTGGTCACTTAACCAAAGTTTGTATTTTTCATATAATTTAATTTTATTATTAAGATTATATAAATGAAACCTAAATTTATTTTAAAACTTTATTCGATTTAAAATAAATATATTACGTGTACGTTTAAAAGTGAATCAGATGGTAAGTGACCCCGCCTACCCATTACAGATTACCTAAAAAAAATACAAATAGTACTGTTGATAATGATAACTTAGCCAACAATCCCCTGTACCGACTAATACACAGGTATTAGTCGGTATGGCAGCCGCCTTGTGACCAGTTTTCTCCAATTTCTTACAAGTAATTACACTACTACTCTACTCTTTAGGGCGAGAAAAACAGAAGTTCAATACATTCGTATTTCTTACTTACACACATATTTAGACGAGTTAGTATCGGGCCTAACACGCAGTAGTACTAATGGATCATCTTCACAATGATTGTTTTAGACAATATAAAATAGGTTCTTCATCAGCTCAATAAACGTCTACACCGAGGGGCATGAGCCTACCCGTATAGGGTGATTAGGCCTTAGTCGACCACGAGAGCCCAGTCCGATTTCACGCAAAATCTTTGAATCTTTGTAGGCGTGCGCAGGTTCCTTACGATGTTTTCCTTCACCGTAAGAGTGTCGGATAACGTACATATAATTTCGAAAATTCGAAAATTGGCGAGATTTGAACCCGCGCCCTCCCGGTCGGAAGGCAACAGTCGACACCATTGAGCCACTGACGCTCACAATATGACACATCAATAACGTGTTAACGGGTTACAAACAGAATCAAATCTATCCTGTACAAATCAAATATGAACTAAACAAGTGATTGTTACTGAATCAATAATGTAATATTTGCATTCCATCCAAAAACTTGTTAGTGATGGGATAAGGTTTTAATTGAAAGGTAAATTTTGATCGTGCTATGCGTTGGAGTAGAAAAGTGACATGGATTTTAATGAAACTTTTGTTCATATTAAGCTGCAGTTATCGCGGGATTATACATATAAAATAGTTATGTCACTAGAAGAGTGTTGTCTAACACAGATATTGAAAAATCACGCAATGAATGGGAGATAGCATATAAGCACGATGATATTCTTATATCATCATCAGCTCATTAAACGTCCCCACCGAGGGGCACGAGCCTACCCATATAGGGTGATCAGGCCTTAGTCGTCCACGCGGGCCCAGTGCGGGTTGGACGACTTCACACACAACCTTCAAATTTCGTCGTAGGCGTTTCCTCACGATGTTTTCCTTCACCGTAAGAGCGTCGGGTAACGCACCTACACATAATTTCGGAAACGGTACGTGTCGGGATTTGAACCTCAGCCCTCCCGGTAGGAAGGCGACAGTCCACACCATTGAGCCACCAACGCTCTATTGATATATATGTTCAAATCAAATTAATCCATTTGTTATTTGTCCGTGAACTTGAATTTACTATGTTCACTTGAACTCCTATTCGTAACCACTGTCACCAGGATTCGTAATGCGAAACTTAAGTTTACAACTTGATAACAGAAATCGATAGGTTAATTGTTTTGGCGGTTTGTGCTATTCAACAAGACGGAAGTTTTTGGAGACGAATGTTTGGAAAATTTATTGTAATATGTACCAAAAATATAATAAACATATTAATTTAAAAATATAAATAAATATTCCGTCTCCGTGAGCGTTGGATAACGTACATATATGTAATTTCGAAAATTCGAAAACATTGTTACTTGGCTAGACTTGAACCTGCGCCCTCCCTATCGGAAGGTAACAGTCCACACCATTGAACTGCCAACACTCACATCTACGGTGAAGATATCGGCCAATCCGCATTTAACCCGCGTGTGCGACTAAGGTCTATACACCCTTTATGGGTAGGCTCGTGCCTCTCGATGGTGACGTTTAATGAGCTGATCATGATTTCAATTGTAAGCATTTGACGACCTGTTTTTTGAGACGCCGTATAGGGTGTATAGACCATGCATAGGAGGGAGCTTGAGCAATGTACAGGTCACGATGTTTTCCTTCAGCGTAAGAGCGTCGGATAACGTACCTACATATAATTTCGAGAATTTCCAAACACATTGGTACGTGGCGGGATTTGGACCTGCGCCTTCCCGATCGCAAGGCAACAGTCCACACCTTTGTGTCTTTGTATTCAAAAGAAACGTATTAATGTTGCGTTGAACCTAGAAGGTCAGATACTAAAAGTTACCATTCTATTGGTTTTCTATTTCGGGCACTCTGCCCGAAAACAGCTTTGAAAGTTCTTAATCCTGTTTCTTCCCACAACAGTCTCCTAAGTTACGGATAAGATCGCACGATCACAGTACTTTATTCCCAACCATCAATTCACAAACGGAAATACACACAAACATACATATGTATATTAACACAAACACTCACACATTACTCATTTATTAAAATAAAACTCTATAATCTATTGGAAATCGATTTCCAAAGATACAGGCTTTGTTTAGTTTGGGAGCCCCTGGAAATTACGTGATTTTGACCATTTAAACAGTCGTAAAAATACTTTTAACTTAGTTTTTTAAGTTATAAATATATTTACAATTGTTTATATGGTCCCGCCAGTTACCCATGTGTTTCCGAAATTCGAAATTATATGTACATTTATCCGACACTATTGCGGTGAAGGAATACATCGTGAGGAAACCTCTTTGCTCCTTGGGATTTGCGAGTGTCCATGAGTATTGCATAATATCAGCTGAAAATAATAAAAACAACAAGTAATTATTCAATCATATTATAACAATTTTACGGATACATTTGACGACCTGTCTGATGGTGATACGTCGACAATTACACCAAGGGTCCCGGGCTCGATCCCCGGGCAGTACAAACATTTGTGTGAATGAACATGTCTGTTTATATTGGCCTGGGTGTTTTCTATGTATAATACGTATGTATTTACAAAAAAGTATATATGTATGTTTATCTGTTGTTGAGTATCCATATTACAGGCTAATACTTAGTTTGGGGCTAGATGGCAATGTGTAAATGTCAGTAGATTTATATTTATTTTTAATTCGAAGCGAGTTGACATTAAATTCAACCTTCAAAATATCACTACATATGTTTCAAAGCCTGCTGACATTAACACATAAAAAGAACAGTTGATTTATATAAAGGGGGTCTTAAATAACAAAAGTGCTACTATAATCAGTAGTACTGAACCCTTACATTGCGACTCCTACTTTTCAGGGCCTCAATTCTACTAAAAAAAACACTTTAATATCCAACTGCAAATTTTGTATTTCCTTAAAACTCTAATGTTAATAACTTTAAAGTTCAAAATGGTTATTAGATAAAGGAATTAATCGTCTAATCAATGGTGTTACCGACTAAATCTACCACGAAACATAAGGAATGAGGGAAAAATTTTAATATTGAGACATCATAAGGATCCTTTGGGGTATTTGTATATTAGCAGAATCGGAATCCAGTTTTTATGGAGTACATTAGCCAGCAACTTCCGCACTTTCCTTTCCAGTTAACCATGAAATTGCACATCTGTACCGAGACTTTATTAATACTTTTATAGTGTTCCGAATGTTTTATCGCCAATAAAAATGTTAGATCTAAGTTAAACCCTATAAGTGAGTGTTAGAACAGGTGCTTAAAGCTATAAAATACTTTATGAGGATTATAAAAAACAGGCACAAAAATGCTTGGTTTTGATGAAAACGTAACATCTTTTTTAATCTGATAATTCTCATTTTTTGGAAAGTAAATAGTACAGTAACAGTTCACTGCTGAACTTAGTTTTCTTAACTATATAAATAAATAAATTATTCACTGGTAGTCACAATAACTTTTACTAAATAACGGATACAAATACTATCTTAAAGTTCGATATGTCATTAAAAATTATATGTTAATAATATTTGCTATGTTTGAAAAAGTCATGACTTAACTAGAAGTTGCAATAACATGGGAGATTTAAAAAATAAAATCAGCCACGTGATACAGGTATTAAAAATCATCATCAGCAAAATAAATATATTTAAAAAGTATCCTATTGTTATTGTTTGTTTAATAAGCTTGTATGTAATAACTTGAAAGGTCAAATGGCTTCTGTGTATTGAACCCTTACATTGTGTGATTGTCAAAGGCTCGTTGGCAACAAAATGGACGCCTTGAGCCAAAACTTGAATATTTCGCAGACAAACAACACATTGCCTGATCTACTTATAATATGAATTATGTAATACTTCCATAAATAAACTTATAAAATTAAGCAGAATAGGGGTAGCAGTGCTTTCTTATTCGACTTAACGTTTTACTTAATTATTTGTACTTAATTATGTTATAAAGAGATCGGAATCGTCAGTTCGCTCACATAAGTGACACGCCTGACCATGACAAAGCAGTATTGAAGAAAAGCAGTCACTTAATAAAGTCACTATTCGTCGTCAATACCGCCCTGCACCCATCAGCCAAGACTACGGGAGATACGTCTCATTTTATACCTGGAAATTTCACTAGCTACAGTGCCCTCATCCCGAAACACATCCCGAAGTGCATAACACTTCGGTTTCACAGGACATTATCTGGCACTGCGGTGGTACCTACCTAGACGA